>JAQJVL010008825.1:0-18259 GCA_035578905.1 Stictocephala bisonia
ATTATGACTTGTAGATTATCACAAGATTATTGGAAAATTAATTTAGCCAATTTAGGGGGATTGGGCGATTTAGTTCGGAGACTGACACTTACTTGACTGCGGAACTACTTGACTCGGCTTTTAATGAGTAAATTGTCAGATATACAGGTTGCAAAATAAATATGGAAACGCTTTCACTACTTTTGTATGACCCACTTGTAAAAGTGAAATCTTGTACATGGTCATGGTTACAAAGAAAATATTTTTTGACACCATTAGCAACATTTCATCTTTTCAGGGTGACGGCCCACGAGGAGTTGAACGAAAATCTTCAAAGTAAGCCTACCTAGGTCGAGTTTGGTATCAAATGAAAGGTCTATTCAAGAGAAATTAATTGCCGCAAACCGGACTTCAAAAGACCTATCCTTTCCAGAGTAGCGTTCATTTGAATTTTAACTTAACTAATTTTAACAATATTATTTCTCGGCTATTTAACAGTTATTTAAGTAAATTATTATGATCAAAAATTATACTTTATAGAATACAACTATTTTTAAAAAATTTAATTATCTATGGGAAAAAATAACGTTGTTGTGAAAGCATTTCCATTTTTTTTCAACCCTGTATAATTCACTTCTACAAAAACTACATTGGATGACGTGACCACTGTCTTGACCTACAAATAGATATAAATTGTATTTGCTTTATGTGAAGCGGAAACAACAACTATTATTGAGACACGTAACGATAGCTGTGATGGAGAAGAAGCTCTCAACTACATAGCTGGTAATATTGAATATACAGTTATGAAAAAAATCCATTATTGGGAATATTCACTAAAATATATATATACTTCTTCAAAAGAAGCAAGTTGGATATGTACCTTATCCTTTGGTAATTTAACTGAACCTAGTGAGGAAGAAAACTTAAATAAAAAAATAAATAAATAAAGACTTTTTGAAGAAGAATTCAAATTGGTGCTCAAGCTCTTAATTGACAAAGAGAAATTTGTTGTAAGCTGTTTAAAAACTAAGCTTTTGAAGAAGTTTGAAAAAGTTTGTCCAGAAGCAATTCACTTGTTTGCACGATTAAGAATATTTATCATAATTAAACATCTAAATATTAATAGAATTAACGAGCACGAGGGCAACATAAGTGGATAAGATCCAATTTTTTTAAACCCAGAATGTTTACATCGTTTTAATTTTCCATGGTGAATTTAAAGATTTTAACCAATAACTGGTTATAAACTGTAATATGTACATATAACATTTATAATGTAATAAAAATACGATGATGTCCATAAAAAGTTGAGTTTAACCATTAAGATAAATAAGTGAATTTAATATTACATTTCATTAATTAGCTACAGTATTACATTTAACGTGGTTTTATTTTGAAATTTATCAGCAATATATCAGTTGAATAGTGATTAACCCTTTGAGTCCCAAAAATTTGTTCTGAAAATTTGTGGAGATGACGATTCTTCAATAGCATGGTTGTATTAAGAATAAGGGATCAAAAATCCCATTTTTGTATGGTTTTATGATATCTTTTATAACATTTGTAAATATTGAGATAGAGTAATGAAATTTGCTTTAAATTGCTTCTTTATACCAATGGAACAATTAAGTATCACTTTTTAACAAAAAAGTACATAATAAAATTAAAATAATACCAATAATTGATAATAAAAATTAAAACTTTGAAGCCTAAGACGTTTATTTTTTTACTAAAATTGAAAAATTTTGTAATCTACTATAAATATTTGATAACTAAGTGTTGTATACCATTTAAAAGGGTAAAAAACACCTTTTCAGAAATATATAGATATAATACATTCAAAAATATTGCAAAAGTGTGAAAGTAGTGAAAAAACTGTGTAAAATATGTAACAAACAAAAATAGCTACATTCAGTCCAATTAAAATAATTTGCCTTAGTGTAATATAATTTGAAGCAATGTGGCATGCTTAATGGCACGATCTTTATCCTCATCATCCAATTCCCCTCTGAGCCTGAGTCAAGAACCGGATCTTGAATATTCTTTTCATTCAATACATCAATAAATTCAAGTTTTACTTCACTGCCTATATCATCGTCTATGTCTGAATCATCACACAGAATGTCACAAATTGAATAACTTCTTAGATCACTTATGATTATATACACAAAATAAATACTAAATCATAAAGACATCAGGACTTTTATAAATACTTGAAATAACTGAAAACAAAAACAGACTATTCTTTGTCAAAAAACAAACACAAAACGAAACTGTATACAATTACAAATAATAAGTTACAACTGTACAAACAGAAATAAAATACAATATTTACATCAAACACCTATAATACAGATGATTTTATAGAATTGTAAACAAAAACAACTCTAAACAATTACAAGCACAACGTTCACAGCATATCAAAACAGCTGTCAAGTGACAACTGACGTCCAAGGCAACTATCGACGGCGACTTTCAGTAGTCATCTGGTTATAATTTACCACCAAAAAAAACACTAACAAAGAATGAGAGTAAACTGAACTGAGTAAACAAACATTACGCATCAGCTGTCTGTCATCAGTCATCAGTCCAATAGCAGACGCCACAGCCTTCCAATGTATTGTTTCGACAGAGAAGCATTTGTGATATTATACAGTATATACGAATAATGATTTTTAATGAATATGTATGATTCTTCAGATAACTACTAGTTCTCGGGGCAAAAATAGATAACAAATTCACAGAGAAAAAAAATTAAAAC
Source organism: Stictocephala bisonia (assembly GCA_035578905.1). NCBI lineage: Eukaryota > Metazoa > Arthropoda > Insecta > Hemiptera > Membracidae > Stictocephala > Stictocephala bisonia. The sequence continues at coordinate 2,744 of JAQJVL010008825.1, forward strand.
AAGATGGCCGATATATCGACATGTCGTCATTTCCCTCCCAAACAAGGGGTGCCAGTATATGTGCATGCCATCATCTTCAGAACAATTTCAACATGCCGAAATAATAGCGCTACTGGCACAAAGGATTATTACTCTTAATTTATTTGTCTTAATACATAGAAATGTTAAAATTAGCGCTCAGTGCTGCAATAGAGAGAGCTCTGCAACAGTGCTGTTGTTACTACAACGATGTCACATGGCTTTGGCTGCCAGAACAGTTTCTCATGGGAGTTAACCAGCCCTTGATTGTAGTAGCCGTGGAGGGCACTGCCATAACTTGCTTTCTAAGTCACTTCAAAGGACACAGACAGATAGTAGAAATTTCAAATAATGAAAAAGGAGCGATAAGTTCTCAGCCACTACGTACTGCTAGAGGAGTGGCACAAGGGTTTGTTGTACTGGACCCACACAGCCTTATTAATTTTATTTACAAATTAAACGTCAATGTAAACATGATCCTCATAGTTGCAGATGTCAAAACCCTAATTACAGGTGGAAACTGCAGTGATGACCCATAATTACACTCACCACACTGAACATGGTGTATCAAATATGTTATGCTAATGATCTAGCTGAGAATCAAAGTTAAAAAAAGTACTCATAAAATATTACATTAGTATGTTATACATTATTAGTGTAACTCTGTGTTATTAATTAAAAATAGTATATAAACTTACTGAACATGAGCACTCCTTCGTCAGAGGTAAATCCAGCTAGCAGTGGTTTTTCCCTTGCCACTGCAGCCTTCATCAAGTTCTCCAGAGAGTCAGAGAAGAAAGGATTGTCTGCTGTGGTATTTGTGTCCAAGACTGGTACAAATGGTAAATTTCTACCAGAAATGAGAAGCTGTAATAATTATAAATAACATTAACATTGTGCTGATCTCATAAAAAGCTCTTTAAACAGTCATACAATTCTTGGCAACCTTGAACATAGAATTAAAAATGTTTCAGTATTGAAGCCTAGCATGAATTTCGTAATTTGATTGGGGATGATATAATAAATAAACTGAACCTACAACTATTGTTAGTTCAATATGTGGTTTGGTATTTTTGTGTTTAAATGTATTATGTTATTCATATAAAAACATTGAAATTAGTAACAATTTGAAGATCTTGAGAATGACACTTGTGTGTCAAAACTTGAGTAGCTCAAATAAAAACAAACTACATGATTACTATGTAAGGTAAGAAATTTTCTTCTACAATAAATTATCAATTCAGGTAAATCAAAACATGGCTAAATCAAATTCAAATTGCTGTTTAAGAGACAGTTCCAGAATGAAAATCTATATCATTAAAGATAGAAAACTTAGAGTACTGATTCTGTTGTGAAAAGATTATGCATAAGCCTTGAACTGCAATGAGGACATTGAAATTTGACCCTTTCGATTTTTAAGTTTCTACACTGGGTAGTTCACAAACAAGCTTCATTTTCATCCATAAAAGAAAATTGGAATTGAAGAATTCATAACATGATTGACATTTACGTACAGAAGCATCTTAACATAACATGTACCTACCAGACTCACATTTTTTTTTATTTTCAAAAGTCATTTCCATCTCCAAGGCTGGAGCAAAAATGAAAACAAACTTTCAATTATGAGTGGAAAAAATCCTATACAGCTGGAGAGCGTCACTTATAACTTGCAGCTGTGCATTGACAATTAGGTTACCACTTATCCAGCATCGTTTTAAAAACTAAGTAAAACCCCTTTTTTATTGGATAAATTACATAAAATAAATTTGTTCCATTCAGAAAACTTATTGTTTTTATTTACATTTAAAAATGGAGAGGCTATTTTGCCAAAAACATGTAATAAAATTGAGGGAATTAGAATATTTTTTTAGGTACAATACTCATAATGAGGCTGAATATATTATTATTAAGGATAAATAATTTAAATAACATATAAATAAAATAATATACATATCATAAAGAAATATATTCAATGCACAACAATTAATTTACAATTTTATGTATATTGTTAAAAATACAGATAAAAATTGTGGTTGAAAAATTTAATAAAAATATATAAAGGCTCAGTTTCATATCAGTTTTACTTTGTTAACCTATATAAAAAAAAAAAAAAAAAAACACACACACACACACACATACACAATAGCTAATTTAACTTACATTATCGGAGAGTGTCATGGACTGGTTGGCCAAAATATCTTTGATATCGGCTTTCTGTAAGCAAGTGAGAATGACGGTGTCATTCTGAGAGGTGTCACATTTGAGATTTTTAGCAAACTGGAGAGCCCTGCGTCTTGCCTCGTCCGTTGTTATGTGGCCCCAACTTGCTAGCGCTGACCCACTCTGTGAGATGGCTCTCTGGAACAATCCTGGAACACAGCAGATCTAATATCATATTGTCAAATAGTCATATAAGATTTCGCTAACCATCCTTTTTTCTTCTCTTTCATCCACTCTCCTTAGTTCTTAAATACTACTTCCCCATCATTCTTGCCACATTAATGATTTTTATACATTTTCATATATTTATCTCCTTGATCTTTCCTTTGTTTTCCTTTTCCCTACTTAAACATAAAAACTGATCTTCCATCAGTCATTTATTGTGTATGCACTCCAAAAAAATGTTCATCCGAAGATCAAGAACCAATAAAGAAATTTTAATTTTCATCATATTTTAAGTTGGAGAGACATATACTTACAGCAATTATTTAACCACAATATGTTGGAATCTAATAAAATGTTCATAATAACATTATTTAGGATTTACATTATTTTAATTTAATTAACAGATTATTTTAAGTTTTTACATCTCCAGTAAAACTTTTGTTTTGTGGAGTGCATATACAATAAATGACCAAAAATAAGGTCTGAACAACTCTGAATGCCTAAAACATGTGTTTTTAAAACAATTCAAACTTGGATTCAAGTGGACATATCATTATAATTTAAAATTATTATTATAATGATTATGTTCATAGTGTAATTCCCTTTTCTATTCACCTACGTAAAACCCGTTTTAGTGGCATAGGCTTTATCTATAAGAAATAAATATAAAATATAATTTTCATAAATATTTTTTTAAAGAATTGTTTGTGAATAAGCACATTTACAGGATATATTTGTATGCAGATTGATGAAAATAAATGTATTACTGACAATTTATTAAAACACATCCATTGGCCGCTAGTAAATTTGAAACTATTTTCTATTACATTAACCACTCAAATAGCTTAACCCTCGACCTGGCAGTTGATTTTGTCTGTACTGGCGGGTGATTTTAGGCCTGTGTGTAAGCCTTTTTTAATAAATTCATAAAAAATAGTTATATACTGTAAATATATTTATGTTTGGTATCAAAATGATCACAATGAAGTAGACTAACAAATAGTATAAAAAGAAAAAAAAGTTATGTTTTAGTTTTTTTTTTGTGACTTGTTACATTTCAAAAGTTTTTTTATAAAACATGAAAAAGGGGGGGTACCCCTAGGAAACATAGTGGCGATAATAAATTAGGAAATGTGAGATAGCCAACAGTCTATAAATTTTATCTAGTTTCAGAAAATATAAACATTATATATATCTTATAGGTAAAAATAAATTTTGGAAATTTATAAATGTAAACAGTACAAAAATCAAAATTTCGTTACCGCGGATACTGTTATATTCAATAGTTTCCTAAAAAAAAACTATATACACTACAGAGTTCATACTTATACCAACATTTAGGTATAAATAAGAGCTATAAATTGAAAATATTTGTTGAATGCTTACATTGGTGTCCTTTAGTGTAGGGCTAGGAGTTCCTCATGTAATAGATGAATTTGTGCTGCGAAGAATTGTTTTCAATCACATGACGTCACCAAAATAAACGATGTATTGACTATCGATGCATATCGTTGGAATCGGCCACTAACGTAGAATCCATAGGCATGTAAAACTTTGTCGTAGCGTGATAAATACGTACTATAATGACAGTTATATGTGGTCGTGTCAACAGTGCGCTAAAAGCGCACTCTGCCATTTCGACACACATAAACAGTGCGCTAAAAGCGCACTTCGCCAGGTCGAGGGTTAAGCAATAACTATTGTATGACAATGTTAGTTAAATTTGGAAGGAATGGAAAACCTTTACAGTAAGAGAAATATCCCAATCTTGTCAGATTGCCATAGCGAAACAACATGCCATGCTGCTTCGTCTTATACCAGCACCAATCTTTCAGTATTCAGTGTAGAAGCCAGCTAATAGCATCCATTATCTCATTCTACTATCTTAAATACAACTAAAATAAACTATGAATAGTAATGAACTCTTAAATATTAACAGCTGTATACATCATCAATACAACATGACAAAAAAACAACATAACCAAAAGTAAACAGTCCAAATTTTAAATATAAGTTTTCTCAAATTGAAAATAGAACAAAGTTTATTTATTTGATTTGATAAACTCATATGCAATATAAAATACACTTTGACTATTTTTATATGATATGTGGTTAGTTTTAAAAACACAAAATACTAAGAGTTAGTAAACTTCTGTTTGGTTTTCAAAGAATTAATGCAATGTATTTCTGTTGAGGTACATCTCTTCTACTATACCACTTATTAGTTCCAGCAGAGTTAAAAATCATACACCAACCCTCAATATTCACGATAGCAAAACAACTTCAGAAATAATGCGTAAAATATTTAATTCTAGAAGTGCAGACTGTTCTCATTGATTGTTGTCGTCATTTTTTTCATTTCGACAAATCTGTTGTTGATCAATTTGCTCATTTATATGCTTCCAGTTTTTGAAGCACGGTATTACTACACCACATTAAAGTCATTCATATTAAATTTCTTATCTTTATTATGTCAAAATTTCACAGAGTTTCACGTTGTAAAATGATTATCTTTGTATATATAAGATAAACATGTCTCCAATAACATGGATAATTCATTTTTAAATTAGAACAAAATAACTAAATTTTCCTTTCTTTACCTTTTGAGAGGGACGAGAGGTAATGGAACTGAGTGATGACAGAGCCGGAACCACTGCCAAAAAGAGTGACTTTAGTTGGATCTCCTCCGAACACAGCTATCTCGTCTTGTACCCACTGAAGTGCCAGCAGTGTGTCATGTAGACCCAGGTTGCCAGGGGCTACCTTGGAACCCAGGCTCAGGAATCCTTTAAAAACAGCATACAAGCATTTTTATCTTCACTAATATTTTCCATTAATGTAACATTAAATGTCAGTTAAAAATCAACAAAGACAATTAATTCAGGAAGAGCTTTTTGTAATTTGATAAACGTAACTTGTAAGCAACTAATATTGCAAAGGGTGCAGAAGCTTTCTCTCCATCTATAGTTCAAGACATTACTGTACAAATATGTAAGATATCAATCTTATTGCATAAAATACCTGCAGCACCAACTCTGTAGTTGACTGTGATGAGAACGACTCCACTGCCGATGAGGAAGTCTGGACCAAAGACCTTGGAGGAGGCGGAGCTGTAGATAAAGCCTTCACCAGGCAAAAATACTATCACAGGATAAGTAGTGGGTGTTGTTGATTTTGTCTTTGCTTCTGCAACTGCTGCTGATGCTCCCTAATGACATTATTTATTAGTTTTGTGTTAATAATACAAAATACAATTCGAAAATATTAGTAGGATTATTAAAATAAATTTATACATCAACAAGTTTGATAAAAATAGTTTTCATTGGGTGACATAAATTTTAAAAACTATAACATACAAAACTGTTTCACAATTTTTATACTGAGAGGAAACAGCTGCACTTTCCAGTTAGTAAATATTATGATACACTAGTGCTTACAGATGGTGTGTAGACATTGAGATTTAGACAGTCTTCACTGAAGGCAGCATTAGGTTGTGGACAGAATGCTCCATCAGTCTGGGCTGTTATCTGACCTGACCAGCCAGTTCGGGCCTTGGCCAGCTACAACATACCAACAAATTACAGCATTATTAGTCAACATTTGTAGCCGTTGATTACTATAAATATTTTATATTATATGTAGATAACATTTAGCAATCTTAAAGTATTTAATGAGAAAATCGATTTTGATCTTGTAAGATCATCATCAGTTGTTACAGTAAATCAATACTTTAAAATAGAATATTTGTGAAATATATATTTTAATAGCTTAACTTTTTAAATAAACAAGATTGTACTTAGATAAGTTTGAGGTTTTGTTCAGTTTTAAAAATGATGTAACTACATGATAGAATCAAATACAATGTTTGAGTAAAATCTGACTTGGTTGATTAGCAATAATGATGTATTTTCTTTTAAATTCTTATGTATGTAACATTTTTCAATAGCATATTACATTTTGCTTTAAGTATGAATTGTAAAGTTTATTTTTACAATTGAGTGGGGGGGGGGGTAGGACTCCACTTAATATAAACTAATAGTTTGTTATCCAATTTTGTGTGGTGTCCAATTCTATTGTAATGGTCCAAGTTTTAGGGAAATGGTATGTATATACACAATTACAATAGTTCATATAAAACACTTACAAATATTCATGGTAAACACATAATCTTTATTTATAATATTAACAATCTTTGTTGTATAGTAATAATCTTTGTTGCTTTTATTTAGGGGTGCGTGTGTAGTGATTTTTGAGTTTGAGTCGAGTCGAGTCGAGTAGTTGGCATTTTTTTCGAGTATCGAGTATTTCTCAAGCGAGTATTTACAGAAGGATTTCCTGTTCACCAAAGACAACTGTAAAAGGCAGACACCATACTAAGCCTATGTTAAGTTTTGCCAGATTCATAAATATATACATCTAAATTGAACACAATAATTTTGATTTGTTATTTGTAACTGTAACATGTGATAAATAAAACTTGTTACTTCCTGCCTTCCTACATTTTTATGTGGCATTGTTTTGTTTAACCTTTTTCCTTTTTTCAGAACTAATATTATCTAAGAAATTAAGAAAGTATATTATTAATTGAAACAACGTGGATTATAAAGATTTAATCTGTCCACTCATATCACAGATCAGATTTTCTATGCAAGCCAATTATACTGTTTCCCAGCAGGCCTATATGTTTATCTGATGGTTCAGTTCAAAGTGTACCGCGAAAACGTAGTGAAGCTTGTTGGCAAAAGTTGCATCCAACCAAACTGATGCTAAAATTCAGGCAATATCAGCAAATGCGGTCATTTGCTTTGAGAATTGCCTCTTCTCAACAAAAAATTTATTGTGTACATGCCAAGAAGAGTGGATCTGTATTCTGTGGGTATTTAATTCAGTAATAATAAGGTTACAACTAACCGGAAATAAGCTCTAAATTATATAATCAAATTTGAAAATCTGGATGACAATAACTGTGGTTCAATCAATTGATAATAATAAACTAAGCAGGTTTACTAAAAATAATTTTAAAGTCGCTTAGGATGAATTAGTTTTTAAAATTATGATCGGTAATGAAATATGTGCAACTTGAAACTACTTTGATACATGAGGCTACACTGAGCAACAGATAAATAATCATGTCATAACGAGAAATTCATTAAACATGGTGTAATCGAAAGAAAACCATAGACGTAGTCGGCTAATATAATAGGTCTACCCGATATTGGCGACAAGATGCAGTCTGGAATATCAGCTAAGGGCTGTGGGCTGTGTGGGTGCACTCACCACAGTACGTGTATGAGTGGGTGGGTGGGTTCACCACAATACGTGTATGGGTGCGTGGGTGGGTTCACCACAGTACGTGTATGAGTGGGTGGGTGGGTATCCACTACCGTACATCTAATAGAGTACAGTAATAATATGGAGCACAATAACCTAATGGCATTGTTGTTGTTTTGAAGCAATAGTTATTCATTTAGAATTCTTTTATATTGACTAATTAATACTAGGGGTGAATCAATATACAGTGAAGATTATGGGCAGCTAAACTATAAACTTATGAATAAAAAACTGAGACGTTTGATAAGGCTTCGTTTCATTAAAAATTATTTTCCGAATCTCTAAATTCGTTGTATTTTGTTTAGAAAAGGTCTTCCAACATGTTTCTCCTTCACGTTGGTTGATTCGTGATTGTTTTAAAGTTGACATTGACATCGACGTCAATGTGAACAGGGGACCGTTCAGTGAATTTATGAATCAAAATTATCGTACTTTATCAACTTTTACACTCCAACTGTGTTATTATCTAACCTAGTCAGAAAACCGTTCAACAATTTGACAGGAAAAAATATTGTATGCGCAAATATTACACACAGTTTTGGTGATCTAAGGCGTTTTCGGAATAATAATTAATAGACGTTCGCCACGGATATATATCTATTTTTTATTTGACGGAGAATAAATCAATAATGTTGTGTCACACGCTGCTAGAACGTCATTACCATATTTTATATGATACAGTATTTTCTTGCGTCAAATCATTGGACGATTCCCTGCTCAGATTAAAAAACAAAATAGACCTCAATCAACTCGCAAGAAATAAACGATAATTTCATTTCCGAAAGAGCTGAACGGTTCCTTGCACGTACGTATACTACAACCGAGATGAACTTTCACCTAGAAAAGATCGGAAGTTTGATTCTTGGGATGTAAAGTGACCCGTTCTCGGGACTCTTTTGATTGAATGGTATTATTGATATGAACGAAAATATGCATAATTTCCACGGTGCACAGACTGTTAGATTTGTATTAGTAACAGGTTTTTTGAGCATCTTGAACCGGATCTCTCGCCCTCTTTCTTGGGTCATAAAGACACTAACCAGCACTTCTGTTTTATTCACACTATTTTAGGTTAGGTTACAAGTGACTAGTAGACTCGGCAACCAACATGTGTGATCGCTACTGTTTACAAAGATCGCTACCATCCCAGCTCTGTTGATCACTTTGAACTGAACTAGTTCAAATCATAATGAACGAACTCTTTCACTACGTCGACTAGTTCATTTGACTGTCGTCGTGTACTACCTATTCTTAGGCGTATTGTTCAGTTCATAATTACGTGTACCAGACTGATAACGTTATGATTAAGGGTAAAATAAAACACAAATATTTTTATAAATAACTTATAAAATTGTTTTCTCATAAAACTAAATTAAGATGTAAATCTGATATTTCGTGAAATACAACTACTCGCTCGAACTTCGAGTAGTTTTAGGAGCTTCGAGCCGGAGTTCGAGTAGTAAAATACTCGATCAAATACTCGAAGTTTCGAGTACTCGCACACCCATATTTTTTAATAGCAAATGACATTTTCTTGTCACCATACAAAAATGAGGAATAAAGACCAAACATTAAATTAGCAATTCCAATCAAGATGAATGGTAATATAATAAAAGCATATATTGACATATTTAATTTATTTCCTATAACATGACTATTTTAAATATCATTATGTAAAAAGCTTAATAATTTTTGAAAAAAATCATTTAATACTCTTAATTTTAAATTTGAGGAAAATTTTACATGGCTTATAATTTCCCATAAAGCTAGCCAAAGATAAGTAGAGATAAGGTGAGTTCTGAAGAGGCTGAAATAAACTGCTACAACAATTTGCAGATTGCAGGAGACGGTCCAGCAGAAAATGTTGAATAAGTGGAAAAATAGATCACAGATTTGTTCAGTTACTCTAAATTTTTTTTAATTATATAAAAAATGCTAAAAATATGCAATTCTAGGCAATTTTTGTGTAACGTTTACAGTTAAAACTTATGAAAAACTTCAAAAATACCAGGGGTACCCCCATTTGGAAATAAAATTGATACATATTGAAACGAGACTTTTTAAAATTGTTTACCGGATAAAACGAAGTATTAATAATGTTTGTTGTGCTTGAAATTTATTGCATGTAATTTTCAAGATAGTAACACGTGTCAGAGAAGATGGTAACAGTCAAATTAAACTAATTAGACACTCTCTCCTATATTATAAAATTAACTGTATGACCAAAAAACAAATGTATGCATCCAAAAACGCAGAGGAGGTTTTTTCCAAGTCTTATACAGCGTTTTTTTTTTCTTTTTTTTTTTTTTTTTTTTTTAACTATGACACCGTTGGGATCTTGTAAACTACAAACAAACTTTACAACAGATTACTTAAAAAATTTTTTTAAGTTTTTTAGTTTTTATAAGTTTTTTTTAATGGAGTTTCAAACACAATGAAACACTTGACATGGTTGTAGTGTGATTTTCTAAGTAACAGAAACTTTAGAGCAGCAAGTATCGCATGTCCGAGACAGGTATCCTATAGACATGCATCTTATAACCAAAAAAATGTATTACATTAGGGTTAAATTACATTACGTTTATTACACAGCAAACTGTAATTTGTTGACAGACTTAAAGTTTTATAGGTTAGGTATTTGTTTATGTTTCAAAAATGGCATGAAATCTAATTGACAGCTGGCTAATGGTAATAGTGGTCTATTAGCCCACTTATAACGTATAAGCTTAAGTCTACCTGTATTATGGGCTCCATGTAACTCATATACGGTTGGGGTATATAATTGACAGCTGGCTATGGTAATAGTGGTCTACTAGCCCACTTATAACATATAAGCTTAAGTCTACCTGTATTATGGGCTCCATGTAACTCATATACGGTTGAGTATATAATTGACAGCTGGCTATGGTAATAGTGGTCTACTAGCCCACTTATAACAGATAAGCTTAAGTCTACCTGTATTATGGGCTCCATGTAACTCATATACGGTTGGGTATATAATTGACAGCTGACTATGGTAATAGTGGTCTACTAGCCCACTTATAACAGATAAGCTTAAGTCTACCTGTATTATGGGCTCCATGTAACTCATATACGGTTGGGTATATAATTGACAGCTGGCTATGGTAATAGTGGTCTACTAGCCCACTTATAACAGATAAGCTTAAGTCTACCTGTATTATGGGCTCCATGTAACTCATATACGGTTGGGTATATAATTGACAGCTGGCTATGGTAATAGTGGTCTACTAACCCACTTATAACACATAAGCTTAAGTCTACCTGTATTTTGGGCTCCATGTAACTCATATACGGTTGGGTATATAAATTGACAGCTGGCTATGGTAATAGTAGTCTACTAGCCCACTTATAACATATAAGCTTAAGTCTCCTTTATTATGGGCTCCATGTACTCATATACGGTTGGGTATATAATTGACAGCTGGCTATGGTAATAGTGGTCTACTAGCCCACTTACAACAGATAAGCTTAAAGTCTACCTGTATTATGGGTTTCATGTAACTCATATACGGTTGGGTAAGATAACAAATTACCCATGTCATATTTACTATCTGAAACCACCTTAAAATATTGGTATTCTTGTTGAGAAAATTTGAATTGGCCACCATACTGAAAAAGGGTGTCCATTTAGAAAAATGTTACCTACATATTTTGATTCCTCTCCAAAAACAAGAGAATGTTCCCCATTTCAAGTTTGTTGTCAGCTTTATATAGTTTACAAGATCCACCAAGATTAACATCCAGTAAAAAAAGGTACCACAGTTAAAAAAAACACTGTATATATTTTAACACGATGTGGGAGGAATGGATTTAGTTACATTTAGGCACAATGCAATAAAAACTATAAACAATTGCCTCAAAACACAGTTTAAAAAACCACATAACCTCTCTAGATTACACAATATAGATGCTTTCATTTACAAGCTTTGAACTGGCCACTGAACTTAAGCAAAACATAATTAAAACTGCATAATACTGACTGAAAATCAGTTGATACCCATTAGGACTTTCCTGTAATAGTAAACCGAATAATAAATGCCATAATAATCATATTGGCCCTGGATTGGAAATAATATATAATGGAGAAATAAAATATATTACCTTGTCCAATCACTTTTATTTAATACACTATATGTTTCGATCCTTAGATCATCTTCAGGTGTATATTTCAACAAAATATCATGTAGGTATCAAAAGTGCATTAATGTCTTATCAGTACGGTCAGTGTATGTACACAGAATAAAACTGTATAGGTCATTAGAGTCTTTCATAATAAAACTTTAAAATGGTTAAAACTTACTAATCTAAAAATACATAAAATAATTAACACTTGTTAAAAATTGACCGAGTTAAAATAAACTGTACTATTTTACTTGTGATGTAATACTAAATGAAAATGTTGGAGCCTTCTTCTTCTTCTTCTTACTTTCAATCCAATGGTGTCTAGATATCTTCCTGTTGTTTCTGTATATATATGTATCAAATATAATGTTAGATTTGAAAGATATCTGGTCATTAAGTAAATTATTTGGATCAGTCTTTTTTGCTTTATAGATGGCTAATTCTTCTTTGACATCAAGTTTAAAACTTTTCAATAAGACTTGAATAATGTCAATATTATTTTCAATAGATGTATAACTATGGGATTCGGATACTAAGTGTTCAGCGTAAGTGGACTGTTGGTGTTGGGAATTTTTTGGTATATGCTCTTTAAATCTTTGTTTGAAAGATCTCCTAGTTTGGCCAATATAAAATTTGGGACATTCATTACATTTGATTCTGTAAATACCGGATTTGTCATAATTATTTGAGGTGGCTGGATTGTTTTGTAAAAAATTTTTGGAGAGTATTGTTGACAGTATGTACAAGAATAGTATTGTTTCTGTTAAATATTCTATTAATGATATTATTGATTTTCCCATAGTATTGCATTCTTATATATCTTTTTTTTCAGATTTTTCACCTCCTTCTTTCTTCTTGTTTTGTTTGTGTCTATTTATTATGGAGTCGATCATTTGAGTTCTGAATCCATTCGCTTTAGCTACATGTTTTATTGTAAAATATTCTTTTATGTACGCTTCTTGATTTAAAGGATATGTCAGTAATCTATGCACCATGGAATTGTATGCCGCAATCTTATAGAACCATGGATGATTGGATGATTTATGAATTGTATGATCTGTTGCTGTTGGTTTTCAATACACTTCAAATTCTAAATGGTTGTTTGATTTCTTGAGAGTAACTTCTAGGAAATTGATGGCTTCATTGTCTTCGGTTTCGAGTGTAAAAACCATTTGAGATTTTTATGCAGATTATTGAGCTAAGTTAATACTAGTTGTGCTTGCCTCCCTTACATTATTATTCCCTTCTATAACTGCAAAAATGTCGTCTACATATCTATGGTATGTTTTAATTTTTGCAAGGGTTCGGTTGTTTGTATTCAATGTATGCTTTTCGATGTGGTTGAGGAAGATGTCAGCGATGAGTCCTGACAGTGGGTTGCCCATGGCTAATCCATCTTTCTAAGTGCAAAACTTTCCTTCAAATTCAAATGAGTTCTGTTTTAAGACAAGTTTTAGAACAGCGGTTCTCAACCTTTTAGCACTTTGGGAGTCCTCTTAGTTTTGGGGCTATAGGCTTTATTCTGTTTGTTTGCAGTTTTTGTTCTTTACTTAAAAGAACTGATTTGTTGATGGCTTTCCTAATTGCTTTGTTATATATGTCTGTGGGGTCGTTGGGAGTCTCTGAAATGTTGTTTTTCTCAAAAAAACAGTTTATTTTAACTTGTTCAATATTTAACAAGTGTTAATTATTTTATGTATTTTTAGATTAGTAAGTTTTAACCATTTTAAAGTTTTATTATGAAAGACGCTAATGACCTATACAGTTTTATTCTGTGTACATACACTGACCGTACTGATAAGACATTAATGCAATTTTGATGCCTTCATGATATTTTGTTGCAATGTACGCCTGAAGATGATCTAAGGATCGAAACATGTAGTGTATTAAATAAAAGTGATTGGACAAGGTAATATATTTTATTTCTCCATTATAATAAATGCCATTTTTGGTTCTGTTGAATCAATTTAATAATGAGATACAGGTCACAACACTCGCAACTGATTTCAAATAACTTGTCAACCCTTATCATAGATAAGACATTCATGAAATTGTTGTCTTTAATTAATTTACAAAAGGTTGAAGTAATATTCAACAACCATAACCACCATTATATCTTAACACAACACATATTTATGATAATGAATATTTGAATTTACAGTTTATTAAATACGAATACTTCTTAAACTAGCCATACTCTTAAACCCTCTAAATGTTGTACCTGAAATCGTTCAGGCTTGTCTCCATAAGGTATACCAAGAAAAGCATCAAAGGCTATGTTAGTGGTTGCAGGATTCGCAGGCACGTTGATGCCAACGACTATCCCCTTGGTGGTCGTGACGGGCACATCTGCACTGAAACACACCAACACTGTTAGCTATGTGACCTTTAGTGGGTCTACGTGTGACCTCACTTCTGTGATTGGATAAGTATTGTATTTTTTCATGTACTGTATTGATTACATACACTTGTTGATAAATGTTGTTTGAGAAATTAACAGTTAGTCAGTTGATAGCTAAGTAAAAACTTTAACAAATCATTCTGGGGAGGAATTAAACAATATTCTAATAAAAAATAAGAATATGTAAAACATATATGCTATGTTTTTTAACGTAATAGGAACGTTACCGATATTATTTTAAGTCTCAAAATCTAGTCAAATATTAATGATTTACTATTAAATGTCATACATTTGTTCTGCTTTTTCTTGTATAGTTCCAGATGCAGTTCCTCTCACAAAACAAAAAATTAAAACTAACATGTTACATTTGGGGCACTATGCTTAGGATTTCAGTAGTAATGAAAGGAAAGGAAAGCAGCATACCTGATAAACTTGATAGATTGGTACAATGTTGATAGATACAATCACATAACAAAGAATTGCATCACTTTTTAGTGACTGAAGAAGGGGCAAGTGGCCCCGAAATATTTCACTATTCAATTCCTTGTGATATGATTGTGTCTCTATTCACAATGAACCAGTTTACCAAGTTTATCAGGTATGCTGCTTTCCTTTCATTACTACTGAAAATTAAAACTAAAAAATTGCAATTTTAAAACAGTAATAATTATGTAATTAATATTTTTCTAACTTTCAAGAATTACCAATAACAAAATTGTTTGCCAAGTTTAATTTAAAAAGTCTGTTTTTACAGGTTTTTTCTTAAAGCATATGCAGGAAAACAGCAAAAATATTTAAATTTAAGTGTGTCTAGCACTGGAAAAATTTAACGAATAAATAATACATGCGATTAAACAAATTAAAAAAGTAATAATGCTATTATAAAATATTCAAATAAATATAAAGAAAGATCTTCATAAAGTACAATAATAACCTAGAATAAAAACAATGATAAATCATTGGTTCATTTCACATTTCAGACTCAGAACATACTAAAACAGAAAATTTGAATTTATTGAAAATTCTTAAATGCTATGGCTACAGGAAATTTGAAATTAACAAGGCTATCAACAGACAAGGAAAATTAAGATCGCCCATAGAATAACAACAAGAAGGAAGAAAAAACTACACCATTTTACCATATGTCAAAGGGATTACAGAAAAAATAAGCAGTTTTAAATAAACATAGTGTAAAAACCGTGTTCAAACCACCTACAAAAATAAAACAATTTTTACGT
>JAQJVL010008826.1:0-18257 GCA_035578905.1 Stictocephala bisonia
GAACTTAAAATAAATTACAATAGGCCTATATTAATAAGTACCGTACACCACCTTTAACACCAAATTACCAATAAAATGTTCCACATTCTGAGTAATCCTTCCGTGAACTTATCACAGTGAATGTGTTAAGTTTTATCTTTGTGATTTTTTGTTGATAACTTTTGGGCTACTACAATTATTTCTCGAAATATCGCAGAAAAACTTGTTTGCAGCAAACCACCTCCGGTGTCCATATGTACAATTTTAATAGGACTCTATGACTAGCCACCAAAAACAAACTCACAGATCTTCCCGCTAGAAACCAGGCATCTGAATTTGACACAGATTACGAGTTTTTTTTAATATATAGAAAATGTGTTAAGTTAGGTTGTGTTTGGTTAGGTAACTTAACCCTATATACGCCATGTATATTAGGTACCTTAAAACGCTACGCGATTTTGATGGTTTCGTAAGGGTTTTTTAAAAATATCATAAAAATTTATTCCCATCCCCTAAATATAGAGTGCTGCATATCATTTTGTTCACAAAGATACAAATAATTAGAAGGAATATAAATTAGCACTTACCAATGAAGTTGGTGCATGTAGTATCTTCGGAAAAGTTGAAAAGTTAATTTTTCAAACAAATTTTCTAAGTTTGGACACATATAAGTCAACCACCAATAATGTAGCACAATTTTCACTAATGTACAAAAGTTGCAGAATCTTAACAGGAATAAAAATATATATACACAATTGTAGATAAACCAAAGGTAAAATTGAAAAATGTCAAAAAAAAGGAACTATATATACAAATTTTTGGGGGTCATGTCATGTCAAGTCAGTAATGTCACTGTTGTCACTTATATTTCCGTCATCTAATTCATCTAAAACACCCCGAATAGCACAACTACGTGATTATTCACTCATTTTTGAATAAAATCAGTGCAAAACACGCACACTAACAAATTGTTTTGTCGATCAACAAAGAACACAAACAAACTGGATTGGAGAGATGACTTAGCAACATATGCATCAACTGTTCAGGTCTACCAACATCGTCTGAGTGAAAAATAAAAAGATATGTTGCGTTATATACATGTAATAGACGTTTATGTTCAAAACGGTATGCAATATGTGTGAAGAAAATGCGTAGTAACCGCGCTAATAAATAAATGTAAGCGCGCGCGAAATGCGTCTCGATTGAGACGATGGCGCTTATGCAACACAATAATGCATCTCGATCGAGACGCGTGGAGAGTTAAATAAAAAAAGTATTTTTAGGCCGAAAATTAAATTTTATTGAAACTGCAATTATATATTTGTGTTCAGCATTGAAAAGCAAGTAAAATTAAAATGAAATTGCTAAAAAATTGCAATGTTTAAAAAAGTTGGTTTTTTTACTATCACATGAACATCTAGTTTTTTAATTTTTTGGTAAAAACAAGTTTTCAGCAGCTAAAATCAACCTCCTCAAGAATTATAAACTCATATTTCACCACTTTCTCAACAAGAAATCGTATTTTCAGAGCAGCCTAAAAAGTGCATAGTTACCATCAATCATATCTTGTTTCTTAGTGTTAGTTCTAATAACTCCCTACTATTAAAAAGAAAAAAAAGCTAAAAAATTTTCAATGCCTCTGTTCCATACAATTACCAAGTTTTGAAACTTAGAAGATACTCTCAATAACATACCCAACTAATAAAATTTATTTTTAACCCTCCGTTTGATGACTATATCACTTATAAATGATAAGCGGTTTTTGGGCAATTTACATAGTTCATTTCAAACATTTTTTACATATCTTTAGAATAGTTGCAATATGACTTATTATATGTCGTTTTTATTGCAAAAACATTCTCTATCAATTAATAAAATAATATTTGACTTACCAAAATGTTTAAAAATTTGATGGCTTGAAAATTGAAGTCTTGAAAAAAATGTTTTTATATTTTTTCTGTTTGATGCCACAAAAGTTTATCAAAACATTGTTCAATAAAAAATCTAAAATATAGAAAATGTTCCAAATTTGGTTTACAATAGAAATAATATCATATACACACAATTTATAACAATATATAACACTCAGGAGTTGAAAACTGTATACTTGTTCCGTATGCAAATTTATACTAGTATAACATTTCATCAGTTTTATAGATATTTATCAAAGAAACTATGCAAAAATCAAACTATTCATGTAAAAAACACTAGTCCACAAATATTATATAATAAAAAAAAAATTTAATAGTATAGAAATTAGCCTCTATCGTCAATAACAACAACACGACAATGCAACTGCGTAGTACTAATGCCGCCGCTACTGTCAGAGCGCTGGGGCCAATCAGCTGTCAAACTATATTCCCAATATTCTCAAAAACGTCAAAAAAGTTGAAATCCAATATATCCATGGAAACCCTATTATTTCCTCTCTAGTACAATATCAAATACGAGATTATCGCTAGCGCCATTTTTGCGTAAATTACGAAAATTGAATATATCGCACAGTGCGATATCATCATTTATAATTGACCCAATATATCGCACCATGCGATAGTCATCAAACGGAGGGTTAAATCACGGGGTTTCAATAGAAAAATTCAGTATGGAAAGAACTGGGTACATTTTTGTTTGAATTCAATTTGATGGGTGACAAAAAAATTTGTTATTGATATTAAACAATGCACAATGAGTTAATACAAATTTTAAAACAAATTTCACAGTCATTGATTTTTTAAGTTTGATTGTGTAAGCATCTGAACTCAAGACTCTTAACTGTTGTTATGGATAGTAATTTATCAAACATAACCCAAAAACTGTTTCCTCAGAAAACATTCATATAATTTTGCCATCATTAATTTTGTTTATTCATATTATCACATTGTCATAGTTTGAAAGTTGACTTGCAAGCAAAACAAATCTATCTATATACATATATTATAATTTCTAAAGAACTTTTTTTTGTCGGTACGCCATAACTTCCTTAATTCTTCACCAATTTTCATAAATGAGGTGTCATTTTGAAGCTTTTTTTACCCACTACTTGATGAAAATATACAAATCTCTCATTTTCCAATATTTTTTGGAAAAACGACCTATTATATCATTCTGCAAGTAATTTAAACTTGAAATGTTTATTTACATTATTCGATCAGCTGTAACATGTAAATTAAATAAATCAAAACAAACACAAACATAGTGTTTAAAGAGGTACTTTGAATTTGTAAATATGCTGTTAATTTGTAAATAACTTAACCTAACATTTATAAAATAAATTATATTAAATTTAAACTCACATATTTTATTTCTTCTTTAATCCATATTTACATTAGGTTAAATTGCACTCTAACTATGCGTTACTAACTATACTGTGTGCACTTTAATTAAGAGGGATTTAAAGAGAATACAGTGCGAATGCTTCGCACGGGTCGGCTACTACAGTTGAGTATGAAGCCAAGAAGTGGTTTATAACAATTCTTCACCTCCTTCCTTAAAAAGTATATATATATCTAGTGATTCATTTTCAGCAATTATATTAAATAACAATAGGCCAAGTACTTAAGCAAACATGCATGTCAAGACAGGTACTGAAGTATTTATCTTTTTTATTCCAAAACATAGGCCTAAGTAAAATTGTTTCAACAAAAATGTAAATCAACAAAAAACCTACCTGGATTATTTGGGTAAAAAATTAAATAATCAAGCATTACATTCTTCTAGGACACCAAAACTCATCCCAACAAGAACTAGCCAACCCAACCCAACTCCCAACAACGGCCACAGCGTCGCCAACATAACTTGCTATTTTTTCCCTAGATGAACAATCTAAATTTCCCTAGATTACTCCAAAATTCCCTAGATACACGAATCCTGCGAAGATACCAGTGAGTACATAATAAAATGGAGAAGACAGAGCCTATATTAGTACAAGAAACCAGGAAAAAATTGTAAGAAAAATCCGATTATATAGATAGATCTTATGAATAGAAATCTTATAAATCGATTTGAAACCTTTTGCAGCTTGTTAAGGAAGGTCTCAACATTAGAAATATAACAATTTTATTGTCCGGAAATTGTTTAATTACACTTGGTTCATGTGTTTTACCCCTCCCACTAATCGCTCTGCGCTTTGCTCAGCCATGTTAGTAAATAAATAGACAAAATCAATAAATATTTGGAATAAATCGAAAAATACATTACATAATTTTTGTGAAAATTAGTACCTAGGGGTTTTTAAGTCATTTATTATGATTTTAACATAGAAACTATTGTAAAACAAAATAGCGGATGGGAAATTATGCTTTTCCGCCATTATCACGATTGTTACGGATGATTATTACGATGAGATAATCATAACTGGAGACTGATAACCAGATCTAGATTTCTAATGTCAACATTAAACTGACCATGCAGGTTTCCACTGTATCATAAATATCTCCTCTACATAATATGAAATTACCCTAAATATAATATTAAATGACCCCAGGTCTTTTGTAGTATAAAGAATCCAAATGTTTCATCACACGTCAATATATTTTATATTTATTTTCAATATTTATGCCTCCATTTCCTAAATATTAGTGTCTTTTCAATGTTTCCCTAGGATCTTCAAAACTTATCTAAATCTAGAGAAATTCTCCCTAGGTTGGCATCGCTGCACAGTCACACTCACAGGTTCAGACTAGAGTAGGGATGGCCGATTGTATGAGGAACAATCGATAGTGTTAGACAAGACATAACGGAGATATTCCCGGAAAACTGTCTTCATTTCCCACTTCCCAGCCTTAAACATTTATAAATAATCAGACTATAATACGCCGTGTATGACAGTCATTAATTCAGTGTTAGACAGACCTCATTTTAGTGATGAGACGAGTCGAGTACTAGAGCAACTCGAGTCAGTCGTACTCGACTACAAAGTACTCGGTGTCCTCGTCGTGGCTGAGAGATGGGGAGCACTAGCACATTGAGCACAACGCTGTCCGAGGCTGGACTCGAACGCTGGAAATGCCATTTCTAGTTATGTAAGAGAGATCGAGTCTTAGTACGCTTGTTTAGTTTATGAAACGATTCATTAGACCGAGTCCACAGCTAAAACTAGTGCGAGTACAGTACAGACCTAACCTAACTTAATTAAATTTTGTTACTTTATAAAATGTTTTAAACGATTCCACATATGATGTTGATTTAATATTAAATTTTGTGGTAGTCGATCCATAAATAATACGACATTTTACTTCATTTTAGACTTGGAATATGATAATAATACGCCTAGTTTTAACCCTAGAGCCGGCAGTTTTAAACACTGAAATTGATGTATGTAACAATTTTAGATCGTGATAGTAAATTACTATTTTTAATGGTACTAACCATTTATAAAACAAACATAACGGTTAATAAGATGTTACAATACAAAATTACTTACTAAATGTAAAGCTAAACAAATAACCATAACCTAAAAACGTCCTAAATCTCCATTTCCATATTCGTGATATTTCGTCAATAGTCGGGAGATTACGGACCGAGTCGTAGATGTGATTGCTGATTGGCTAGCCTACAAAAACCTAAGCCAATCACACAACTTGGTTTGACTCGGGGTATCGTACTCGATAGATGAAGGCAATAAGTCCGAGCCCACACATTGTTTGTCTGTTTGCAATGGCATCGTACCCGTCTGAGTCTATTCATTCTGACTCGAGTCTGGTGTGAACTGGACTCGAGTCAAGCGAGTACTTTGTACTCACCTCGTCTCATCACCATCATTCAAATACTTAGGCAACCATCCATGATCAACTTGTGTAGCCACCCATGATCATCTTAGGTAACTGCCCATGATCAACTCTGTTAGCACTTTTGTGATCAACTTAAGAAGAACCCTTGATCAGTTTGGGTAGCCCTCCAAGATCAGTTTGGGTAGTCCAGTGATCAGTTTGGGTAGATACTGATGAACTTGAGTAGCTACACATGATCATCTTGTGTAGCACCTGTGATCAACTTGCTACCAACTGGGAACCCAACAGGTAGTTCCCAACAGGGATTTAGGGCATAGCTCTCAATAAGCTCAGCTAGTACTTCATACTTTTTCAGATTTGTCCTTTCAATGTAAAGTCTGTAATGGCTCGAACATCGAAATATGTCAAAAACATGAGTTCAATGACAAAGGAGGTTTGAAGTCAAGTTTCTGACAAGCGGAGAGAATACTATGTATATACAGTCCAATCAATCTGATCATAAAATAATAAATTTAAATCTGGATTTGTATTTTTTGTCAAAATGTATATATTTTTGTAGAAAATTCAGAAATTGTCTCACACTTCTTTTTGCCAGGCGCTTGTAGCAATATGCTCCTCTGTAGGTACGCCACTGTGTTTTGTGGAAAATACAAAATGTTAGTGGTTTTTATTTTATTTGTTAATTATTAAACTCTTAATTTTTGTAATATGACAACGATAAACTCGTATAATGTTATTAAAGTAAGTTTAATTTATTATTTATTTCAAAAATAGTTGTTTTACAAAATCATAGTAAGTTTTGTTATGAAAATATATACTAAAAAAATTAAAATTAATTTATTGCAATATGTTTTATTTTAGAGAGACAGCATTTCGCTCAATGAGAGAAGGATGGATGTCAACGGCTATAACACTTGGTATACGTCTAAATATACTCCCATGGAGGCTCTCAAAATCTCTCAAGTTTTCCAGTAGCTGCTATTAAATTGTTTAACAACCTCTGAGAAGCAATATAAAGTCTGAATTTCATCAAGTTCAAGGAAGTTGCGTGGGGCAGACTAGCCAGTAGACCTATTTACTTCCTTGAAGAGCTAAAAGATGAACCTCTATTTTAGTCCTGGTGCCATAAAAACTTTTGTATATAGTATAATTAGGTTGGAACGTTGACAAATTCAATTTTATGATTATTATCATAATACTTGATGCAATCTATCTAGTGCATTCAGTCAGCGATGAAGACAAAGAAATTATGTAAATGTATAGCCTAATTTTTGTTAAAATCTAAAAATAAGAAGAACTCATATTGATTATATGATATCTTGTATTTTACATTGAAGATCTGGGAACTGGGTTTAAATGTATTATTTAATATTTCATAAAGTTAAAATATGAAATCTCCAGCATGTTCTTGTGCCTCAGAAAAACAATGAGAGCCCTTACTGCTTTACGACCAAGAGAGAGTTATTGACCAGCTTTAATCACCCTCTCAATCCTGACAGTTGTATCCATGCAAGTCATTCTAAAAAATGTAAGAGCATCTAAAATAAGAGTAATACCATTGATTATATAAAAAGATAGATTTCCCATCCGATGTTAAATTCTGAGTTTCAAATTATCAGCTGTTTTGTGGTCCATTGTGGAGCGCTAGTGTAGTCCCATGTAAAAATAATGCTGTTTAAACCAGCTGTAGTAGCAGGCCTCACTAACTAAAAAAATTAGTGGCACAAATTGGATGGAATATCTATTGTAGGTCTATATAATCAAGGGTAAAACTAAGGACCTAACTGGACTTTTACTATATGAGCTTGTAATCATAATTACACGATTGAATTTATGTGACATAAAATTGCTGGCGTGGTAGCTACAATGGCTAAGGCTTCAGACTGTGTAGGGCAGGGTCCAAGATTTGAATATTCTACTGAAGTAATGGTCGGTACTTCATTCGCTAAATAAAGTTCACGCACATGCCTGTAGGTCCATGTGAACTGGAAAGTGAAGTTAAAATATGTGTACATTGTACATATATATTACTTGTATTTAAATTGACATGTTACAACTAACAGTCAACAAATTTGTAAATAAATAAATACAAATTTTAAGGTACAACAGTATTTAAAATCTTTGGTTCTGTAAATCTTGAGTTGTGATATGTTTACTGTGGTGCAGTTTATTTTCCAAAGGTGGATGAAATAGTTAATAAGGTTCAAAGACCAGAGTATTCAGTACCTTAAACATTACCAAGCTTACTACAAATTTTCTGTCATTGAAAAAGTAAAGAAAAATATAGCTTTTGAAGTTGCTATTTTCCATTGGAGAATGGATTACAATACACTTTTGAGCAGGGGCGGATCCAGAAAATTGGTTGGGGGGGGGGGCACCTCAGATACAAACTCGAGGTGGTTTGGGTCTGGAAAATACCCTAGAACGTCTCTAAATAATAATTCGTAGCATTTGTTTTTGAAATAAGGACAGAATAAACTGGTTTTGAAAGTTCTGAAATCAAAATTGTATTACACTTCTGTTATTTTTATTTGCCGAAAAAAAAACACACATTATTTACTCCTAAGTTTAGTTCTGTTTAGTTAAAATTCAAGTTCTAAAGTTCTTACATGAACAAGTCTTTCATTGATTGTTTTGGTTTTAAAATATATTTCAACTATATAGAAAATCAAATATGTGTGTGTGGGTATTAAATGTATTTGACCATTGCCTTTGTTAACGAAACCTACGTGATCATAACCGTTTGAATTGTTAAGTGCGAAAAAGCTTAGATACACTATTAATATTGTATCTTGATCTGATTGGTTTATCATAATTAAGTACTTCTCATGCTATTACCATTATAACCAACATAAGGATAAAATAACTCAGACGAACAAAAATTAGAACACATTTCGTTTATTCATTAAACATTTACAAAACCTTCAAAGACAATTTTATTTTGTGTTTTCTTATATACACGTCCAGCACTTCTTCAGCTTTCAGAACGTTGGAAATGTCCTGATGTACATGAAGTAAAGCAAGACCATTAAGTCTATCTTCAGTCATAGTACTTCTTAAATATGGCCTAATTCTTTCTATTGTGTGCCTCTGTTTAGCTAAGGCCTACTTCCAATTCTGTATATTCAAAGAGATCGAGTTATCTAAGTTGTATACTTAAATTACATGTGTAGTTGTTTTTATCCATATTATAAGAATTAGGATCAATCTACTCCAATAACAAAGATAAAACGAACAGCTATGCTCACTTTCTCCCATCGTTAAACTATAGTCTATTTTTAGATTTCCAGTGGATTTTTTTCTTATGAGGAAAGCTCCCAGCCCAGTACTAAAGTTAACGAGAAAACATAATACATGTGAATATAGAATGGAAATCATAGATTGCTGTAGAGCATTTATAAACTTACCTTAGTTTTTTTATGAAAGAAAGATTCAAAACCTAGTTGCCTTTTTTCCCACCGCTCCCACTCATTTTACACTTTACAATGTAACATCCACTGTAAACAATATACACTTGGTAACTATCACAACTTCTGTGGATGACTGAATAGAGAAACTGGCGGGTGAGCGGGCAGTGTGTACGAGTTCACTGCCTCCTGGCGGAGATATTCAAAATCAGTGAGTGACTCCATCCATTAGGCCTACGCAGCAGCGCACGTACGCTAATGGCTTAGGACGCTGGTACGGTCCAAGGAACGGCTTTAATTACATCGTATTTTATTTTAAAAATGTCCTTGCTTATTGTGAAATAAAACCAGTATTTTAGTCATGTGTATTATATATATATTATTTAAGTTAAAGACTATATACTAAAACATTTAAAAAGTGTTGTTAAAATCTCTCTATATTATCTAGTGTATTTTTAATCCGTCTGGGGGGGGGGCACGTGCCCCACCCCTAGATCCGCTTCTGATTCCAAGTTCAATCATATTTTAAGTGAAGTGCTATCTACTTTTTTATAGATAAGTAAGATTTTACTTTCAGCATACTGTGATTTAGATTTAATCTACATGTATAAAAGCCATTTACCACTTATCACTATTTCTCCAAAACCATATGTCCAATTGAATTGAAATTTTGTACATAGGTTTATCTCAGCCCCTAGAGGCTCACTAAGAAAGCATTCTTCTCTCTAACCTCAGGACTATATTAACCCTTTCATTCCCAGAAACCTGACTTCCGATTTTTTGGATGTCAGAAGAATCTCCTAATTTATCTGACATCAGGATTTTCGGACAGCAGTGGCAGCTCCTAATTTATAAAGCGTCTTGAGTTTTCGGATGTTTGGAAAAAAAATATATATTTTGTTATCAACGTGTAATATGTTTATATTTTGATGTTCAGAAAGAACTGCTATCATACTAGCATGTTAAAATAACTTTATATATTCAATCACAGCATGCAAGCAACAACGAACAATAATTTAGGTGGCTGTGGCTAAATTTTTGTCAGTCAGCTGCTCTTGCTCTCAGTGTCGTACGTGTTTATTTTAAATTGAATGTTTGTTCAAATTTTAATTATGTTTCCAGGAATATAAATTTAAATGCTGTGGGATTTTTTCTTAGATTGTTATTGTAGGATGAATTGTAAAAAATAAAAATAAATTAAATTTTTTAAATTCTTTCTTAAATTATTTTTCCCCATGATGAGTAAACATAATTTTTATTACATTGGTGTATAGATAGGTTATTACAAGCATAATAAAAAAATGATAACAATTGAATCATAAATGATTTGTATATAAACTTTTTGCTAAAATGCTGCAAATTTTCTAATTTGGCCCAGGGATTCTGGGATATACCTTGTGTAAGGTCAGGTTTTTTAGACATACCACCCATGAAATTCCTGGGAGCAAAAGGGTTAATAGATTGATTTATTTGATTAACAGCTGCTAAATACAAATAAATTTAACAAAATTGTGTAGGCTAAACTTTAAAATTAAAAATAATTGAGTACAGTAGTAAATTATACATAACATCAGCTGTTCTAAATTTGATACAAATCAAACTCTTTATTATGACCAGCAAAGCTGGAGGTTATTATATACTTATTAAGTTTTCTGTTAGACAGCACATGTTTTAAATATTGATTTATATTGCTTAAATTTTTAATAATTTCAATTGCAAAAACACCTTTTTATCTACTGTAACTTGTTTTTTAGTCAAATTCTGTAATAACAATTTGTCAAAAGGATTAAAAATAAGTTTAATTAAAGTGTAGAAAGTGTCTTGACTAGTTCTGTAATTTCCTACAGAAGTCTGCTGTTCCCACCACTTCATAACTGTTAGTTGTATGAGAATTCATGTGTTCACAGACTACATCAGCTGTTGTTTACATTTTCTGTCAACTATATTGAGCATCTGTTTGAGTGCAGCAATAAGATTATAATATTGTTGAGAATTGGTTTTTAATATCATACAAAACTTATAGTAATCAGTACATTATGATTAAATATTGAAGTAGTATTTGAATATTACTTGGAATACAATTAACTATGGTAAAGTTAATGAGGGAATATATACTAATTAAAATTTATAAATTGTTTTACATTATTTTAAATAATAATATGCTCATTTCACAAACAATTTTTGAGCTATATATTTTTAATTTGTTCACTTCCTAAAGTGAAAAAAACTCACAAAATATGCATGTTGTATATGTTCCAAAAATATTAAGAAACCAACCCCTCTCTGTCTGGGAACTTGTAATAAATGCATTATTTAAATTGTACAAGCATAGTTACTGACTGGATCTGGGATAAATATAATAAAACAACTAAAGAAGATAATAATGGAGGTAATAGTTCAAGTAATCAAGATGATGAAGTTGACATTCAGTAGACTGCCGAGGGGAATGACACGGTATTAGACTATTGAAAACTTAAATTTAATGGTTTGAGTCTTAAATAAGGATTTGGCTGAAGCTAACAGCAAAATCAAATCTCTGGAAGTACAAAATTCAAACTTACTATTACTTGTGATTCAGAGAGATGAGGAAATTGTGAAATGAAAAACAACAGTGAAGATAGTTAAATTTCTGTCAGCGAAAAACACGCAGCTCTGTTGTAATTCGCTGCGTTTATCATCAAGTATTTCAATCCCACTAAGAAACAAATTTGAGCCTCTGGCTAACATTTCAATAGATAAATTTCAATGTATCTTCCAACCAAAATTTAAACTGCCAAACCATTCAAAACAATAACATAAATAAATTAATAATAATTTGTGAATGTTCCACTAAAACATTCAGCATCTAGGCTCAAGAATAGAACAGTTGGAAGTAGTTCTCAATAAGATAGTTCCTCAATTGATGGTCTTAACTGAGCATAATGTAAAAGATAACGCTATTAACAGAATTAACATTAATAATTTTATAATAGATTCCAATTTATCTAGAAACCCTTCAAACAAAGGTGGAGTTATGACAGTGAGAAAGTAAAATATTCTTTTACAGCCTACTAATCCTAAACCGTTATGCCATTTACAAGAGGAAAAGCAGTTTGAATGTTGTTCATCTATATATAATATTAATGAATGAATAAATTAACGTTTATTTCCATATTAATATACAAATATTGAAAAGCGTAAGAAACGAGTTTACAAAAAAGATAAGCTTAGTCTACACAATATTACAAAATAAATAAAGTTTAAATTTGAACATGTATGTGTATATATAGAAATTATTTAAGCTACATAATAATAACAGGAAATGAGCCTACATGGGCAGATAGCCTGTGCGTAGGTTCAGTTGTTGAAACATTATATTTTCTTGACATGAATAAATCAGATGAGTTCAAATCTCATACGTAAGTGGAAAATAGACTATACTTCAGAATGCGAGAAACAGGAGCAAAATTAGTAGAGTCAAATGAACAATGAGAGGTGAGGGAGGGGTGCGTCAAGGTCATCTCCCCCCTGTAATTGGCCACGATAAGCGTCTCTACCTCGTCCATTTCTAAAGAAAGTAGCCATTCTTTGGTACATTTGATAAATATGTGCATAGATGGTGAGTCAACAATTGTCAAATTCTGATATTTAGTAATACATTTAAGTTCATTCTTGTTGGGATATACAGATCTTCTTCTTCTTAAGATATATTTATAAACAAAGTAAACTAATTAGTAAATTAAGTAAAAATGTAAAACCTAATTATTTGTGGAGATATAAACATAAATGTGCTTAGGAGCTCCAATGAACATGATATGCTTAAAAATATCTTGAAATGTCACAATGTGGTCTATCTGGTCAATTTTCCAACACGAATATACAATGGCAGTGAAACTGCTATTGATAACATTATCATAAACAAACTTTTCTCAAATTATGCAACTATTAGTGGTGTGATAACACTTGTATCAGATCATGACGGTCAAGTGTTGGAACGAAACTGTTTAAAGATTTGTCCAAAAGTAAGGAACAACTCATGAATCAAGAGATTTTTCAAACCATAATATGACTTTTTACAAAATTATTAGAAAAGGAAACCTGGAATGATCTTTATAATGTTCCAGTAAATGAAAAATACAATATTTTTATCAAAACATTTTTACACTATTTTGAATCTGTTTTTCCTAAGAGAATTGAATTTTTAAATAAAGAAAATGTGGATGGATTACAAGTAACATGATGGAAGAAAAACAAAGGCTTGTAAATTGGAAAAAAAAAAACTTTAAAAATATTTGATGATGGCGATGGGAAAAATAAGTTTAAAGGCAGTCTATTTACTCAATTATAAATTAAGAATTAGTCAATCTAAAACGAAATTGTTTGAAGAAATAATTTTAAATCAGATTATATCTCCAGAATAACCTGGAGTATAATAAAGAAGTAGGTAAATATAAGATTGAATCTGAGAACAATATAACAATTAAAGTAAATGAAAAAATGCACACTGCCCCTTTGGAAATATCTAATATATTCAATAATCATTTTGTAAATGAAGTAAAAGATATTGGTGTAAAAGACAAGTATGGCCAAATGGGAACCAGCTACGAGAGCCGTGGATCCAGATTTTTCCAAAAACAATATCATTTTAAACCGGTTGAAGTAAATTATGTAATAGCTATATTAGATTATCTCAAAAACAGCTTCTCTACGGGGCATGATGAGATCCCAGTTTCTGTTTTAAAAACTGCTGAATACCCTCTTGCTCTAATATTAACACACCTAATAAACTCGTCAATCATATCTGGAATCTTCACTGAGGATCTAAAAGTATAAAAAGTTATCCCTATTTATAAGAAACAAAAAGAATATATTTATTATTATTGCCCGATTTCTCAACTATAGGTAATTTCCAAAATCGTTGAATTTTTTGCGCATGAACAATTTATACTTTACTTAATAGAAAACAATTTACTATATGACAGTATGGTTTCCATTCGGGAAGATCAGTAAATGAGTGCTGCTGTCAAATTTCTAGAATCTGTCAATAGAGAGGGTTACACTGTTGGAGTTTTTATGGACCTATCAAAGGCCTTCGACAGTGTTGACCATAGTATTTTGCTTCATAAATTAAACACTCTAGGAGTGTCAAAAAATGCTCTAAATTGGTTCGCTTCATATTGGTTTATCAGAAATCAAGTAGTAACATGGAAATATTTATCAGTTAAGGGAAGTCTTGATTTTTTTCCCCTGAATAGCACCTAATCCATTAATAAAATCACTACAAATAATAAACCTCAAAGTTTTGTCTCTTCTTGTAGTATTCCAGCATAGCTGGTAATTAACTAGTAATCTTATAATAGTATCTCCTGAAGTTGTAAACTATTCACTGCAATAGGAACGGTTGGGCAAGCTTGTCGGCATAATATACTACAAAATGTTGACACAGTGTTTGCTTGACATCCGGTCTTGGTTCAAGATCCTGAATACCTTATGTAATTTCGAATTTCACAATATAGCACTTGCCAGGCTGTAAGGATTGTGGCCATTGTATCGGGTCTTTTGGCCAGTACATTTTTTTACTCTACGTTTTTGTCTGAAGGCTGTCCGAGATTCGTACTTGCGCTGTCTGCTCGTTACCTTTGTGGCCGTTGGCTCAGAGTTTCTGTTCCATCGTTCCGATTCCCGGTCCGTCGGTTGACGTCTCACCTTGGTCGTTCTTGGTTAGCCACTGACCTTGTTGGGACGTAATATGCTCAGCTAGAAACAAATTAACGTAGTTGATTAATTTGTTTTAATTTCAAATACCTAATCAGCTTTTGGGGAAACCCTTTTTGTTTAGTAATAATTTTGCTCTTGTGGCCTTCAGCCTGATTTTCTTTTACTTTTTGTTATAAATCGTCTTTTCTGCCCAGCTGCCGAGTTTTGTTTTAACCCTCCGAGTGCCGCCCGTGACCTGATCACTTTCTGGACTTGAGCCATCCCCCGTTACAGCTAGACTTCTTTCTCTTGGTGGGGGATGGATCTCACCATTGTGAGTAACAGACCTGGTCAATGGTTGGAGAGGCAAATTGGTGGCAGTGCGGTCATAGTTATAGCAATACAGGATGCATGGTGCAGGCTCCCCTTTCAATTCTGTAATAATTATCTCTTCAGTTAATGTTGTTAAATCTCTCTATAGGAAAAGTATCAATGCATTTCAATACAAATTCCAGCTCTCCCTTACAGATGCCAAGGTCTACAGCGTCGCAGTCCAGAGGCCTGATAGTTCAACTAAATAGCATAATTAAATGATCAATGCTAATTTGAACATTTTTACTAATATTTGAATAGGATTACTCAACTTCCATGCACAAAAGACCTACAAATCCATGTTGGATACTATTTAATTTCATTCCATTAAATAAGTATATTAAACAAAGTACAATATGTTTCATACAAATTTAAAATATTGCTTACTTCTGTTGACACTGATGCGCGGTTGTATTGGAAATTAAAATGTACTATTGAGATAAAAAATTAAACAATGGGAATAAAGAGCACTTGCAATAAATCACAAATCCTGTTAATAATAGAAATTAGTGGACTGTATAAAATGTTGAAATTGAACTATGAATATAAAACAAGTAGGAGACACCCATGCGTACTATGCGTGCCAACCCTGTCACTCGCTGCACCCGTTACACCTATGACTTCTGCCTTAGCTTGTGAATTTTGACTACAAATAATAGTAGGTTAACTGTATCACGTAAAATGACAATATTAAATCTCTTTACAGTATCTTACTCGCATTATTTAAATCCATTCGTTAGTATAAATTCCCCATGACATTACTTAGCCTATTTCAAACATATTCATTTCATTTAGTTTTGTTTAACAGCTGATGATTAATTAAATAAATTTAATAACTCCATTATATTACCATTGAACTTCAAGTCCAGTAGTACGGAGCCTAACAACCTAATGTGAATAAATCCGTCTTACAACCTTCCCTTGTTTAACATTATCACAGATATATAACCTTCTCAATATTACAAACACCATTGTTACCAACTTTTGGAAATCATTATTTACATTTGAACAGCTGTTCGGTTCAGTTCATTTAAATCTCTCCCCAGATTTATGGCTAAAAAAACGTCCTTTGAGGGCTTTCCGTGTCCTTCAGAGTAGAAATTTGGAATAATTAAGACCTAATTGCACAACTTCGAACA
Source organism: Stictocephala bisonia (assembly GCA_035578905.1). Classification (NCBI taxonomy): domain Eukaryota; kingdom Metazoa; phylum Arthropoda; class Insecta; order Hemiptera; family Membracidae; genus Stictocephala; species Stictocephala bisonia. The sequence goes on from JAQJVL010008826.1 coordinate 16,303, forward strand.
GAGGCACATTTTACTCCTCCTTTAATAAGGAAGAAGTTGTGTTGACAAAAACCGGCTTCACGTATTATATATAAGGATGTAATGACCATACTATTTTTCTAACTTCTCTAACAAGACAATTGCCTAGCAACCCAAATTATAAAAATATAAACAAATGTTAAATAACATTTAACATAAACATTAAACTAATTCATAGAGGTAGTAAATAAAAACATATGTGAACTTATGAAACAATCTCTCAACCAACAATCTATATTTATAAAAGAGGATGTTTGTATATATGTATATTTGAAGTTTATGCGCTGCCAAACCATCCAACTGATCGCCATGAAACTTTAGGATGTTGTCCTGTATACTCCCGAGATGGTTTCTGTGAAGTTTGATGCAGATCCGTCCACAGGGTCCTGCCCCACGGGCTCCTAAAGATCCCATGTTATTCAAATGGAGAATCTGAATTGTTTACATAAAACATATGACTGTGTGGTTTAATGTAGTTTCACATGCCATAAGCAGATTGAAGTTCTCACAACAACAGTACTGTATATGTTTTTATTCATTATAGTTCTACATTTCACCTTGAGAGTGTAGCACACACTACAAAAAACCTTTACATTTATACACCAAATAAGAAGACCAAAAATATTGTTTACCCTCTTGCACTCATTTAATAAATATTGGTTTTTTTTCTATAATTCTTTTTATTGCTTTATTTTGGTATGTCAATGAAAAATGAAAGGCGAGACAACGTCCGCCGGGTTCAGCTAGTTTCTTATAAAAGATAATAGTATGTTAGGTACTTAAATGATTCTTTCAAGTAGCCAAGTTATTTGTGCTAGTGCAGGACCTTAAAGCTAAAAATTCTCTATTATTTTGTATTATACCAAATAAATCAAAACAGTTTGGGTAAGTAATTTCACAACACTTAAAATGGTAATACAGTGGAACTCCTACTATCCGAATCGCCGATTATCCGAATTGCTTTTAGAATGTCAATATAATAAAATTAATCTGCTTACAGTATTCAGTTTTTCAATTTTGTTCTGAAAAAAAAAATACTAAAAGAATACAACAACAAAGAGTAGTGTTTTTAATACTTAGAAAAATAAACCATACATTTATATATATTTTAATTTGATTAATATTCATCTATTTAGGTTTTGATAATATACAGATTATTATCGTAAAATTGAAACTAGAAAAATATATTGAAATTATTATTTGGAAATAAAAATATTTGAGAAAATTATATGGAAAATGTAATATACTGTGTAACATCTTTATTTGAAACTAAAAAGTTAACAACAACCCTTACTTTGATTTTTAAAAACATAATTTGAAGTACAATTTTTTATTTTTGTTGAAAATACACTCCTTGTTAAATGGTGTTTATGGCACAACGTATATTTGTCAGAAAGTGCTTCTGTATTATTATATTAAGTAAGGATTTTTTAGCGTCTAATGAAGAGATTAATTTCAAAACACATTTACCTTAGTTAAGAGATATTTTGAAAACATTTGCTTATAAAGAAGTTTTATATGTTGACTCATCACAGTTTAATATTCTTTGGCAGAATGGTTTTTGCCGATTGCCCAAACATATTGTTATTTTTATCAGACTGTAAATTATTATGTATGTGATGGATATATTTAATAGGATAGGATTTGTTATCTTTAAACAAAATAACTGTAAATGCAATGAAAAATTTCTTTATTGCGTGTAACATTTATACAATTGGTGAGGTTAAGACCAATAAGTTCCCATCTCCGTTCACTGCGGAGGGCGTACATGGACCCCCCAGACAAATGGTACTCGATGCAGCGGTCGTCTAAAGTAGCACTCTCTCATATCCAATCCATTGCTTCATATTCAGCTCAGCCATTGCTGGGGGAGATTGTAACACTGTTAGTATGTTATTGCCAGTCATCTTGTTTCTCTCAGTGCTTTTCGTTTCCAA
>JAQJVL010008827.1:0-18254 GCA_035578905.1 Stictocephala bisonia
AATGGTTGCAATTCTCTTAAGACTCTAGGGGAGGGGAACGTCAGCGAGAAAAATGATAGAGGAGTATCAAGTTTGTTAGTCAGCCAAAAATAAGACCATTACCGTACAGTTTTGATTTTACAATATACTTAGTTCTTAATTAATTGATTGTGTTATGTTTTAGTTTAAATTAAAAAATGTAAATATACAAAACAAATTAATGTCGATATGTGTACACCAAGTACAAAAATATTATGGTGATTGATTTTTATAAACCACATTTACCACCTTCATAACAGAGAGATTCTCAAGTGAATTATTCCTTTGTGAATCTCTCTGGTCTGAAGATGGTAAACCAAAATCAATCACCTTAATATTTTAAAGTTCTGTATTTATATTGCTTTAAATTTATGTTATGTTAAATTCACTTCGATCAATGAAATTGAATGAAAGTCCTCAATTGAAAGATCAAATTCAATTCATTTCAATGACAAAGATTTTATATAGTCATTCAGATTTTAAAAGAGTGTATGTCATAATTTATATAACGGTAGTAATCAGAACAGATAATAATGTGTGCAGTAGTCAGTTAGAAACCCAACTTACCTAACCGCTGTGGCTAATAAAACCAAGTAGTTTTCACTCTCACGACTTGAGCTTGCTCTCAAGTTACTTCCACTTGTCTAAGGTCTTTTAGTACTTGGTTCTGCCACCTTAATTTTTGCCTTTCTAGAGGTCTTCTGCCTGCTAGTCTCCACTCAAAGTTGCTTTTAATGTTTTCCGGTCTTCTCAATATATGGCCAACCTATCTCAACTTCGACTTTTGATGATGACTGTAATGTCAGTGTGTGTTTCTTAATTCTTGATTTTTCTGATTCTCCGATTGCCATATTCATTTATTGTTTCATTCATATATTTTTCTTAAAACTTGAATTTCAAAAACTCTGTATTTATTATCTGAATATTTTTTCACAGCTAAATTTTCAGTTCCATAACTTGTTTGATTATAGTGTGGTAAATTTTCGACTTTGTATTTTGGAGATATTTTTGAAGCTCAGTAGTTTCGATAAAGACAAGAAACTTTTCCTTACTGCTTTCTACTTCCACTTCTTTCCATTGTCGTGAGAAAATTCTACTTCTAAGTATCTAAAATTCTCTGTTCTTAGGGAATTGGACTCCATCTACTTGAAGATTACTATCTCCAAATTGATTTTGTCTTGAAATATGAAGGTATTTTTTTTATAGGTTATAAAAAGAATGTTTGATTTGGTTTCATTTTATATAACTTTTTGAAGATTCATATTTAAATATTTTGATTTATATTCAATCTAAGCCGCATTCTATATTTTGTTTGTAAACATTGTTTTCTTATTTCAGATTCTTGATTCTGTTACATTAAAAAACCTTCATGTTCTGGAAAACTCTTGTGGAGGAACCATAGGCACATTGTTATACAAGTTGGACCATTGTTCAACTCCAATGGGCAAAAGGTCAGTTTTTATTAATTGTTTTTGTATTTATGATTTTATTGTTACGATTATTACATTATATCTGTGGCTAAAGATGTTTAGCATTTCCTATGGCTAAAGATTCATTTTACTTTATATCTGAGTTTTAACCCTTAAATATGGCTTGCCATATACCATAAACAGGCATAATATCTTCCGTGGTACGGTTAGACATACACGGTATGTGCGATAATAGCCCTTAATGTGCCGCCATCCTATGCAATAGGGCGAGTATTGAGACTAGGTACTAAACTGAGTATGGTTTAGAGACTCAACGGAAATATTCTGGTTGTCATTATATTTACATAGCAAGAGTGAGAGAAAGAGATTGTTGATACACTATGATCTTTGTTTTGTTGCCAGTTCTGTGTATGTTTTGATGTATCATAATGTTACTTTTATCTCGTAAATATTATTAGAGCCTTTTTGTATTCATGGAGTTAGATTTCAATTTAATTCATTGAATTATACGAGAATAGTTTTCAAGTTTCGTACTGTTTTCAAGTGTTATGAATAGATTCTGTTTTGTGTGAGCTCAGATTGATGGAATGTATGTAATTTATTTTAGCGTTGTTCCATTTTTGTTAAGTGATGAAAGAGCCATCCACATATTTTCATAAGGGAGAACAGTTCACTTCAAGAATAGAGGCTTGGGCACTTAGCCCACTAGATTTTTCAAAAGGCACATATAAGAAAATCTACATATTCATGTGAAACTAGTTAAACTAGGCACTTTCCTGTGGTTTAGTCTGATTTTAACTATTAGGGTTTATTGACTTTAGTTGTTAAAAAAATGAAGGTTCATGGTTTACTTGATTTTTTCTCAACTAAAGTAATTTAGAGTTGTTTTCATAAATAAAAATCCTCTGGTCACAGTAATTAATGTACAAGATATGATTTGGATATAATATATACATAAATCAGCTGGTCACCGTAACGTTTTTTCGACACAAACATTTATTTTCAATTCTTAAATGTAGGTCGGTCAGGAAACACTTCAAATGCCCATTTTGTTTAAAATTTTAGCAACCACATTTACAAAAATATTCTTGTAAATGCAATGTTTTGTAAAAATTTCAAGTAAATCCATTAACTACTTGTTATGTTTTGTGTACACAAACACAATGGAAGTTAGATTTGTTTACTTTGCAGACTACTTCACCAATGGTTGTGCAATCCACTGACCAGCATCAAGAGTATAGTGGCCCGCCAGGAAGCAGTCACTCAGCTGATTGGTGAAACAGAACTTGTTCAAGAGGTCAAATCACTCATGACCAAGTTGCCTGACCTGGAGAGACTCTTAACTAGGTAATGATAGTTTCTGAATATGTTCTGTTTCAAGTAAAATGTTTGAAAAATCGTTCAATATTGCATGTTTTTTTCACACAAAAGTTATCAAAATACTCAGTATGAAATATGTATATGTATTGAGCTTATCTAGTATATTTAATTATAAATTGAGCAAATTAAAAATAACACCAAATTGTAGTATTTCTTTTTTAGTTGGTTTAAAATTATGTTCATTTAAAACCGTTTATCAATTTTTACTTTTCATCAAACCAGGATAATGTTTATAGCATGAGGCTATAAAGAAAATAACTTTTCTGGTTTTCTATTTCTATAAAATAGCTACTTCCTCTAACTCTGTTGTTTTCTTCAAGGATATTTGCCCAAAGCAGTCTTGGGCAGCGAAGTACTCATCCTGACAGCCGAGCCATCTTTTTTGAAGAAAAAACATATTCCAAGAAAAAAATTGCTGAGTTCATATCAGTGCTTGAAGGATTTCACACAGCTCAGAAGATTGCAGAGACTTTTCAAAGTAAGATTAATTGAACTATCTTATCATAATTATATTATTAATTTGTCATTACAAAAATTATTAAAAACATATGATCCTTGGACTATTTATTCAAAGTCCAAATACGTTTAGCCCTTTTAGTAATTTTTAAGTTGTATAAAATGCAACCAACCCTATAGAAAATTCACTAATTACATAAGTGTCTTAGTAAATAAATAACAATTTTGAATGTTTTGTATTTGATCAAAGATTGGGTTTTTGTGTATTAAATAAATTTGCTGGGATTTATTTTTGTGCCAAATATATGCAATTATTCTCGTGCATTCATTTTTTGACATTTACCGTAACATTAATGTACATAAAATAATTTTTTTACATGGTCTCATCTTTGCAGCATAGAGTATATTTTGACAGAAGAATCGTCAAGTTGTCAACTTAACAATTCAGTTCTCTTGTGATTGGAGAAAGAAGATGTGGTTCAGAAATATTTCATATATTTTTGTGTTTATTTTTTTCTCTAGGTTAACAAATACGTATGCTGCTGAAAAATAACAAATAGTTTTGTATTTAGCATTTTAGTGTTGGTAGTTAGTGTACGTTTAAGAGCATAAGGACAGTGTTTAAAATAATAAGATATAATGTATACTATAAAATTTGCCTGAGAATATAAGTCTTCAAAACTCTGGAATCAAACAAAACAAAATATCTAAAAGTGTTAATGGTATTGACTTTTTTGAATTTTTAACACTGTTGAAAAACTTCAATCACCAGAAAAATCATAAAAGACTTAATGATTAAATTTTCTGTTTTAGGTGTTACATTTTTGCCAGTGATTATTAGACTTATTCGTCATAGATCTCAGTTAATGCTATTTGCATTTTTGAAGATTTGCATAAAGATGCATTAAAATTCTTTTTCAAACATACAACTCATGCTTTTGGCATTGACTGCTGGGCTAGGTTCAGCTATGACTAGTTTTTACTTTACTGATAGATATTGCAGGGAAGACAATTTTGTAAATCCTGTTCTTCCAGAATGTAATATTGGTGAACAATCAGAAATGCTGAGGCAGTGCTCATATTTTCCAAAGTCAACTCCTTCTGGACAATTTCCTGATCTAACAGATCATTTGAATTTTTTCAAGGTAAGTTTTCTGATACGTCAGACCCATAATATTGGGTTTGATTAATTTTGTTTATTTGAAGCTATCTGCATGCAAATTTCAAGTTTCTATCTATTAAGTAAAGTAAAAGAATTTTAATGTAAGCATAAGTTGAAATGCACATCATTTTAAAAGGCTAGTCAAGCAAAGAAGAATACTGCAGACCGCACTTCCAAAGCTTTATCTGTTACAAAATGGTGGTGGTTTAAAATCTTTGAAATTGAAATTTTCTACTGACTACTCTTGGACTGTTCCCATAGAAGGTTAGCAGAACACTGAATTATATCAAAGTTGGTGTTTGTGTACAGTAATCATGTGTGACATTTTGTAGCTTCATCTGACATGGTTACAATAAATTTAAGCCATTTTTGAACATGTAACATATCGATCTAGATTTTCTTCTGACTCCTAGCAGGCCATCCCCCAAGGAGGTAGCGGGTCACTGAATTATGTATTAAAATAAGTTTTATATTCAGTAACTTGGTACCAATTTTTTTAGCTCTATCTTAAAAATTTTCAAAAATATTTAACCAGTCCGGGACTTTTTGGACCCGGTATACATATGCAAATAAATTGTTCAATTGAGAACAACGTTGGAAGCCGCCATGCCATGCTGGGCCAACTTGTTTGAGAACTCATCAGTTGATGCCGAGATCAGCCTGTGTGAAAACATGTAACATTAAATTTGAATGTTATGGGAATCTTAAGCTTAACGTATTTGTTACCTCATAATAAAACTTAGCCAGACAAAAAAATTGAATTTTCCATGTCTTTTGTTTTTGCTTAACATTACTCCTGTAAATTCAGGATTGTTAAATTAATTCAATAATTTGGTACCGGTACAGTGTTTGGTACTTGGTAAAATAAAAAGTTTTGTTTGATGTTCAAACCAGATGATGGATAATGTTCAAGAGCAGAAGATGGATGATGACAATAATGTCTCCAAATATATAAGTAAAAGCAATTTTTGAAATATATTAGAGTAGAGCCTACATATCCAACGCAAACGGGCTGTGATGACTATTGGATTGTTAAAAATGTTGAATAGCAGTGAGTGATAATACAAAAATGGCATTAAGTTTATCTTCCAAAGACACTACAATTCTTTTACGTTTGGAAACCATTTCACTACACTTAAGTACACCAAACTCTGTAGTTTGGAGTCAATATCACTGTACGTGTATGGGCGGGCGGGTGGGTTAATATCACTGTACGTGTATGGGCGGGTGGTTGGGTCAATATCACTGTACGTGTATGGGCGGGCGGGTGGGTCAATATCACTGTACGTGTATGGGCGGGCGGATGGGTCAATATCACTGCACGTGTATGGGTGGGCGGGTGGGTCAATATCACTGTACATGTATGGGTGGGCGGGTGGGTTAATACTACTACTATTAATGTGCAACGAGAAAAACAAACATTGGACTATTAATAAACTAGCCGACCCGTGCGAAGCATTCGCACTGTATTCTCTTTAAATCCCTCTTAATTAAAGTGCACACAGTATAGTTAGTAACGCATAGTTAGAGTGCAATTTAACCTAATGTAAATATGGATTAAAGAAGAAATAAAATATGTGAGTTTAAATTTAATATAATTTATTTTATAAATGTTAGGTTAAGTTATTTACAAATTAACAGCATATTTACAAATTCAAAGTACCTCTTTAAACACTATGTTTGATGTGATTATGTGGTCATCGGTGATTGTTTGTTGGTGGGTTTCTTTGACACATATATAGATATCACTGAAAGAGCGCACCCTGGATAACGCCACATACAATTGACCATGTGAAAAAACAGGGTCTGGCAAGAACAATCCTGCCTTTGTTAGAGTCTGTCCCTGTGCCTTATTAATAGTCATGGCGAATGCAACTTTGATGGGATATTGCCTCCGAGTCAGTTTGAAAGGCACAGTAGGATCAGAAGGTGTTAGGTTAATGCGTGGTATAACGACAGTTTGACCAGAATCGATCAATTTTGCTGTGATAGTGTGGTTGCCCAAGTGAGTTACAACCAATCTTGCGCCATTAATTAAGCCCTGCTTAGCGTTTAGATTTCTAATCAACATGATGATGGCGTTCTTTTTTATTATCAGTTTATGTGGTGGCAACCCTGAAGGGCTTAATGAATTCAAAAATTCCAACGGATACACCTGAGCATTTTCCGTTTCTTCGCAGAGAACAGAATCAGAACTTAGATAAACTTTTTCATCTCCAGGTAACATATTTGAAACAACATAATCATTGATTGTGGTACAATTGTCATTTTTTGGACATAATATGGCTGATGAATACAGTTGGTTGACATTGGATTCATTGATTTCGTTGACGTCAAAAACTTTGGAAATGAGCCTGTTGTAGTCAATGTGGCAATGTTTTGGAATTGCGATTGCTTGGTTGGGGTACTCTGGAACAAATTCTAAATCACCATTCCCTAATTTTAGTAACCATTCTGTGAAAACTTGGTCGTCATTTGCTCTCATGTTTTTCGTTAATTTGCGAGTTTTTACATGAGCCCACAATGGAGACCGTTTAACTGAACGTTCGACAATGGCTGTTCTAGCGCCGTGTCTAAGTACTGGCAAAACTTGTCGGAAGTCACCTCCAAAGACAATAATTTTTCCTCCATAAGTTAGGTCGTTATTCATTATGTCTCGTAGGAGTCTATCAACTACGCCGAGTGTCTCTTTCGGAACCATGGACACCTCATCCCAGATGATGAGGTCTGCTTGACGCAGAAGTTGCGCTTCCTTGGTGTGAGTGCGCATTGATGAGACAGACGTGTCTAAAATGGGTACTGGTAGTTTGAAGAGAGAATGTGAGGTTTGTCCACCTGGTAGAAGCTGTGCAGCAATTCCTGTCCACGCTACTGGGAGTACAACTTTGCTCTCTCCGCGCAAAATATGGCATAGCGTTTTGTAGACGAAGGTTTTACCAGAACCTCCAGGACCGTCAATGAAGTAAGAATTTGGAATTTTGTTTCGTACTGAATGAAGTACCTCATCAGTAATGGCCTTTTGTTCATCATTTAGATTTCCGTAAGCTGTTGTTCCGTTTGCTTGCTCTTCTTGTATGTTGTAGAGGGTTTTTGTAGTTTGTTCCAAGGTAACAACTGGCATCGGCAGATGAAAACCTTCACAGTTTCTACCATGCTGAGTAAACATTTCTTCTAGCTGCTGCAGCGTCAGGTTGTAAGCTTGTATGGGTATGTGTTGCATTAGGAAATCTTCGCTAAGTGCGTCTTTAAAAGTCTCCCAGAGCTCCGGTATGTTAGCTGGAGAGCAGAAAATGCAGATTGTTGCAAAAAGCCATCTCAATTGAGTTGGCATCTGGTGTCCGGCAGCTTCAAGCAGACAATCTTTCCACTCAGCGTCGTTGACCACCAAGTGGAGTTTTTCTGCAGCTTCTTGAAAGGAATTGCATAGATTTCCATCTACCGTCCGAATGTCCTCAAACGACAGTGGGCCTCTAACGTGGAGAAGTAGTACTCGCAGATAGTAGCGTTCAATATCAGAGGGACTTACGGTGAAAATTCGTCCAATGCATTTGGTCTTATTCTTGCGAACGTTCCATTGGCCGTTGGTCCACACGAAGTGTTCAGGAATCTCGTGGTAAAGGTATACGCGTGCAGCAATATTGGTTTGACACAATATAAAAAACCCCATAAGTTTGGAGGTACGCTCAAAGTTGACGTCATTTTCTTCTCCAGCCTGAAAGAAGAGTAATTGTCCCTCCGGTAAATGGACAGGGAGGCGCTCGATGGTGTGAGATCGATGGAAAAGCTTCCGTTCAAGTATGCGCCACATCGCCTCGGGGGGGCTCACATATCGGCAGCTCAAGAAGTTATCGATTTCGTCAAAGTTGATGCATTGTTGCCCTTCATCATTGGAGGTCACATGTAACGCAGCACAGTCATAACCCTTGTACACATATTTATAAAGATATTTGACAGATTTAATTGAAGCGCAATGTTCCACATTAATGTGAGCATCATATTTCCTACTAAGTAATCTGTTGTAGGGCACAATCCATCGATTATCAATATCAAGCGATCGTACAGTCATTGTAATGCCATCATCACGTCTCCTATAAATTGGATAGCCATTGACGTTTATATTTGTTTCACTTTGAAAATCTTTAGGAAAACCTTTGGTACAGGTTCCCTCTTTCATGCAAGGGCTATTCTGGTTGATATAACCGCATGGTCCGTGTACCATACTTTCTTGAATGACTTTAAAAAGGCCGGGGTCGGTGTCTTTATCGGGAATTTCAGCACAGATCAAAGAGTCTACATCTTCTGGAGAACGCAATTTATCTGCATCAGCCAAAATAAGCAAGATGTGACAATGAGGAAGGCCCCGTTTTTGAAACTCAACAACCGCGACATAGGCAATGACTACGCCAAACACATGTTTTTTCAATAGATCATCAAAGATTGCTTGTAATTTTAGGTGAAAAACTCTTGTTACCAAGTCAGGTCTATGTTCAACTTTCTCGTATGGCTTAAGTTGAGAGGTGATTTCAGGCCATTTTGGATTACACGTGACTGTTACAAATACATCTGGTTTGCCAAATCGGGCAACCATAGTCATTGAGTCTTGATAGTTTTGAAGCATATTGCGGGGGCTGCCAATGTAAGTAGATGGAAGAACTACAGGAATTCCAGCAATCGCGCCTCTATGTTGAGCATCAGCATGAAGGTAGTCCATTAAACCTTTGTACGTATCAGCCCGCAACTCTTTTTGATGAGATCTGATAAATGCCAACCTCGAACCCTCCACTTTTACATAACTGTCTACAATATATTGCTGGAATAATTTTCCTGAAGCATGCAATATACTGAAACAATCCCTCACTGCCAAACGATAACAATAATACTGTAACTGGGTTGTGGCTGTCCGCGAGGCAGTAGCATGAATTGAGACATGCTGCAGACCTATAGTCCAACCTGAATCACCAAGTGGGAAAAGCAACGGGTAGCATAACGGATCACAGTGAGGATTTAAGTATGAGATCTTGGTAAGTGCACCAGTTGTTTTGGAGTACATGACAAAGTCAACCTTACCTGGAGGCGTTCCATCATTTGTGACAAAAACAGCAGCAACCTCACTAACTGCAGGTGCATTTGATCTTCCAGGATGGAAGGCATTGGTTGTCGTGAACTGTACTATTAATTCTGGTGCAGAGGTGTCTAGGTCTTTGAGATATTTGAACAACTGAGCATAAGGGTTGTGCCTATCAAGCATTGCTTGCAGGCGAGACATTAATTCTCTGCGACAGTTCCTATTCACTTCATTGTCGGTACGATGCTGTAAGGCAGTGTCAAAATCTAATATGAAAAGGCCAGCATAAGATGGGGCAACTCCTGGAGGAGGTTGTAAACTTCCTATCGTATGATACATTTTTCCATGTACTTTAAAACAAAAAGGCCCTCTACCAGGAATGTGAACAGAGCTAACTTGGACCGAAGCAAAGGCTAGAGCATTGTTAAATTGTCTAATATTTTCAAGATAGTTTTTTGTATCAGCATTATTTTGCTCTATGAGTGCTTTTAACTCATCACAAACTTGAATAGGTGGTAAACTAACCTTACCTTTATGACAGCACATAGTTGCTGTATCCGCATCAATCTCACCTGCAAACAATTTTGCTGAACAATGAACACATATTTTGTCCATCTCACCAACCGAGTGAGTTTGCACTTCATAGTCTTTTGGGAAAAGCCGAGCAGAACAATAAGTTTTAGGCAGTTTTTGTATCTGTCGCCTTGACGTGACGTTCATATTTAGCTGTTGTAAGTAAGGCATTGACACATAGTTATTCTCCAGGCGCTGTTGTTGGTGTGCATGCAGCCTGTTTTGCCTGCGATTCAGTTGTACCAGTCTATCCCTTTCAAGTCGTTCTTGACGTTGCTCTTCACTTTCTCCAGCATATCTCCTTCTGTTAGCCCAGTCACGGGTTAGGGGTTGTGCCCTTCCTCTCCGTGGTGGTCTGCCTCGGCGATGTCCTATTGCACTTGATATCATTTGTAGCTGAGACCCAAAAGGAAATGTAAAGCAATAATTGTGGCCAGGTCAAATGGAAAGTAATTTTTTGAGATTGTACAATATTGGAAGTAACATTGAAACCTGTAATAAAGAAAAAATAATAGGTTATGATTGAAGATGGAATTCTTAAATAAACATAGAATGGTTGGTAGGTTTGTCAAAATGAAGGCTATCTAGTAAATAAAGAAATAATATAAAAGCTAAAGAATCCATGTGCTACTTACCTTTGAGTTTGGACTAAGTATTGTTCGTCGTCGTAAATGTAGCAAAAACAAATCAATTGGATTTGAGAAATAAATATTTGTTTGTTTTGATTTATTTAATTCACATGTTACAGCTGATCAAATAATGTAAATAAACATTTCAAGTTTAAATTACTTGCAGAATGATATAATAGGTCGTTTTTCCAAAAAACTATTGGAAAATGAGAGGTTTGTATATTTTCACCAAGTAGTGGGTAAAAAAAGCTTTAAAATGACACCTCATTTATGGAAATTGGTGAAGAATTAAGGAAGTTATGGCGTACCGACAAAAAAAAGTACTTTAGAAATTATAATATATATAGATAGTCCTTTCTGAGCTGAGTCAAACTCAGATTGTAAGAATGACAACACTCGTTCATATACACTCATTCGAAATCCATATTCGCCCATATCTTGACGATCTGTGTCTTAAGAATAAATAAATAAACACACTTAAACTACGGCACTTTTCAATCATAAATAACAATTTTATTCTCGAATCTAAATTAGCAAATACTGTAATGTGATAAATAAGCCTTGCTCAGTAAAGTGACAAATAAATTATTTAATACAACAAACTAATGTGTGTGACTAGTCAGGGATCAACTGAATAAAAAAAATGTATGAATTACGTAATCACTACTATTCCCCCTCCCTACGAGCGATGTCTGTCCTAAAAATCTCTCGCACATAACAGATGACAAAATTGATGTAGTCTGCCACATGGTGGAGTCTTCGCTCAACATTAAGTCAAGTATAGTAAGCAACAAAACAGCACACTGATTGGGAAAAAACCATCATCAAGAATAAGCAGTTTTTGTCATTACAGAACAGTAATCCGCTAAATTATTTTTATTACAGTATTGTTTTTGAGACAAGTTTGTCAGTTAAAACGGAATGTTGGGTAGCTCTATGTCAGATAACGAGGCTCTACTGTATGTAATTAAATACTTTCAGCTATAAATTGTAATAAAACCACAACGGTATAAAGTAAACTTTTACTTTTGTATTTTAATTTTCCACCCATCAGTTATTTTATTTTACAGAATGCATTCAATCACGAAGAGGCCAGTAAAGAAGGCCACATCATACCAAGTGCTGGCGTTGACCCGGAGTATGATGAAGTGATAGAATCTTTGAAACAGAATCAAGCGGAACAAAAAGCTTATCTTAAGAAACAGAGTGAATTCTTTGGCTGTACTGTAAGTTATACAGATGTTTTTGTTATTTAAATTTGATATTTTACAATTCAGGAGTCACTTCTTTGTTTAATGTATTAAGTTGATGTTTAAGGATCTTACAGGATATGGTGTTTTTATATAGAATAAATTGTCCAAGTGTTGTGCCGCAGCACAGAATCGGGTCGTCTCTCGGATGGCCACCTTCCTCTCTGTGGGTTTTCATTTGTGCCTCTGTGTTTAATTTAATTGTTCCGTGTTTCCTGTTCGTGTTTGTTCTGTCGTGTTCGCCGTCATTAGACTGCTGCCAAAACGCAAGCAATTTTTGTGTTTTTTAATGTTTTTCAATTTTTGTTACTTCATTATTTAAAGAATATTTTCTAATAAACTATATTTTGGCCGTAGCTTGTGTCCTTTGTTATGTGTCCTCCTGAATCCAGTACTTTCACACCCACCTTCGAAGGGCCTGGTTTTGATTTTACGAGGGTGGGTTGCACTGTGAAGGTAGAAATAACAAAAAAACAACAACAACAAATAACCCCTACTCAAACTAAAATAAATTTAAACAAGACCTGACCAAATATGTCAGCAATAATGTAGCCAATAAGTAATTGTAAAATAATTACAATAAATATTTTTCTTAGCTTGCACTGTTTAATCTTGCTATAGATCTAATCAAAGTTAAGTTAAACTTTTGATTTCAGAAATCTAACTCTTAATTATCTATTTTCTTTCTTTGGAACTTTTTCAAAATTTATAACTTAATTTCAGATCAATTATGTTGGAACTGACAAGAAGAGATTTCAGTTGGAAATTCCTGAAGCTGCATGTCGACGAGTATCTACAGCTGATTACCATCTTCAAGGCTCTAGGAAGGGGTTTAAAAGATACATTACAGATGAGACCAAGGTTAGTGCTGAGCGTAATGATTGTGTAATTGTATATCTAGGAGGTATAAGGTATCAGCAAACTTACTTTTTAGAAGACAAGTTCACTAACGCCTTGCAGTAGAGAACAAATAAAGAGAAGTATAATAATTGTGATCATTAAAATATTTATAATAGAAAAAGTGTATAGTATAATATTATTATAAAAAATACACTGAAAACTATAAATATTTGTCTAGGCAATGTTAGAACAGCAAATAACAACGGAAGAGAGAAAGACTAATGTCCTTCATGGAATAAGGAAACGAATATTCTCCCGCTTCAGTGAAAGGTACGTACCTAACTCTTAAAGGGGTGATTATACTAGTCCACAGCGTTAAGTTTTACTAGTATTTGCAAGAATATATTTTGTAGTTAGAAAGTTATATCTATAATTACAAAAAGCATTCTAAAGTAATAAATGTAATGAAACAGTTAGTTGTTTCTCCATCACTTTAACTAAGAAAGAGTTGGATCATAAATTGTTTACCATCACTAATTCAAAAGTTAGTTTATTACTAAAATAAAAGTATAGTTATAGTTTATGTTAAAACCAACCACTGTAAAAACTAAATTCTTACGTTAGCAATAAAAAAGCTAAAGAACATTTTGTGTTAAGAATATTTTGCTGTATTGATAACTCTAGTATTTCAGTTTTATTATTTTTACCTTCACCTTCATGGTAAAAAAAAACCAAAACAAAAACGTAATACATCATATAAAATATTTGAGCCATTCACCAATGCCTATCCAGATTTCATTTCAATCAGATCTATACAAAAGAATTCAAACCTAAAGGCTTCAATCATTGGACAGCACATTTATTGTTTTGTGGAATTTGATATTTTTTAATATTTCTTTAATAAAATAATACAAGCCATAAGTGTACAGTAGAGTCCCGCTATTCCAAACTAATTGGGACCGAACACTGTTCGGATTCGCGGGAATTCGGAATAGGCGGATTTCATGAATAATATCGAGATATCAGCGTTGATCAGCTCGTAAACAAGTGAAAGTCGGAAGGGAAGGGCAGTGACCTTCGGTGACTCATACGATCATCCGTCGACGCCTATCTATCCCTTCCCCTCTCATGTTCCAAACACCATGACTCATTGAATGGTGAATCTCCTCTACCCCCACCACTGAAAAACCGGTTTGAACTGCTGTAACTGTTGATCTAGTTTCGCACGTACACCATGTTAGTGTTCACTCTAACGTTGTTTGATGAAGTGTGTGCGCTTAAAGCAAATTTATTGTGAAGGTTTATTCCGTGAGTGTTGAGTTACTTTACGGAGCGACTGTGTGTTTTCACTTCTGTTCTTAGTCCTTTACGTCAACTGATAATCATTAAATATGGCAAGTAAACGAAGTCGTTCTTCGTGTACTTTACAACAAAAACTTGAAGTGTTGAAAAGACTGGACAAAGGGGAAAGTGCTTCTAAATTGTCAGTTGAATATGGTGTCGGAAAAGCAACGATTAGCGACTGGAAAAAGAATCGTGTTAAAATTGAGCAGTTTTGTTCTGCTTCAAGTGAAAAAACTCTTGAAAAACGGCAAAAAAACGACTGTGTCTTCATATGAAAAGCTTGATGAGGCCTTATTCTTATGGTTTACTCAATAGAGACAGAAAGGAATCCCCATTTCTGGTCCTTTGGTAAAAGAAAAGGCGCTTCAACTAAACAAGCTTATGGATGGTGAACCTTCATTTTCAGCAAGCTGTGGCTTTTTGGATCGTTGGAAGAAAAGGCACGGAATTAGACAGCTCACGATTACTGGGGAGAAACTATCAGCTGACAACGAATCAGCTGACAATTATTTAAAGGAATTTAAAGAACTTATTTCTTCTGAAAATTACTCTCCGCAGCAAGTCTATAACGCGGATGAAACCGGACTGAATTTTAAGGCTCTGCCTACCAAAAGTCTTGCTTCAAAAGAAGAGAAATCTGCCCCAGGGTTCAAAATGGACAAACAACGTCTAACTGTCTTAGCTTGCAGCAACGCCTCGGCAACAAACAAACTTCCACTGATGGTAATAGGCAAATCGGCGAAACCACGAGCATTCAAAAACATTAACATTAACGCACTTCCTGTATATTATAGGAATCAAAAAAAAGCTTGGATGGAACGTGACTTGTTCAAGGAATGGTTCGATCGCCAATTTGTCCCTAAAGTGACTGCGTTCAATAGAGAAAATGGATTGCCTAATCGTGCTCTGCTGTTTATAGACAATGCACCATCCCACCCGGAAGACATGAAACTTGTTTGTGGAAACATCAAAGCAATTTTTCTGCCACCAGATGTTACATAAATTCTTCAGCCTATGGACCAGGGTGTGTTGCAGGCCATCAAACAAAAATACCGAAAAATGCTGCTTCGCACCTTACTTGAAGAGTATGAAAATGTCCTCACAAGCACAATCCTTCAAAAGCTTAAGAAAATTACAGTAAAAGATGTGATTTACTGGGTAGCTGAAGCGTGGGAAAGCACTAATGAAGGTGCAATACAAAAATCGTGGAAAAATCTCTGGCCTGAATTGGAATTTGTTGAAACAACTTTTAAACCAGTAAAAAAAGACTGTGAACTTCTTCCACTACTCAACAAAATCCCTGGCTGTGAAACATCAGAAGAAAGCTGTGTTGAGGAGTGGTTTGCTGTTGACGACAATGGCCATCAGGAGTATGGAGACGAAGATATTGTAGCTATGGTGCAGGGCTCGTCAGCTGAGATCGACTCGGAGGAAAGCGAGGAGGAAGTGAACACTCAAACTGAACTCGTATCTCACTCGGACGCGGCAAATGTTCTCGACCTCGCCTTACGCTACGTCGAACAACACGCTGTATCAACACCAAATGATGTTATGTTTATGCGTCGATGGCGGAACATTGCATCCTCAAGTCGATTTACTGCACTTCGTCAGAAAAAAATCACCGACTTTACTTCTTAAGTGTGTGTAGTTTAGTTTAGTGTTTTCCTCAAGCCTAGGGTTTCCTCAAGGCCTAAAAAAGGTATGTCTTTATTAAACTTCTTTGTACTGTATATTTTGTATAACAATATGTAAATATATGTTTTTAGCGAACGTCTTTATAATTTCTACAGTTTTTGAGTCTTAAAAAAAATTTTAAAATCGGTAGTATTTTTTCTGAAGTCTGTTCGGAATAGGCGGATTTTCGGAATAGCGGGGTTCGGAATAGCGGGACTCTACTGTATTGCTCACTTATGCTATTTTTCCGTGTCTAGTTTGTATTATTTACAAGGAAATTTTAGGTTATATTTAACGGGATTAGTTTTGTAACAAAGGAAATTTTGAGTGAAGCTGTATCATATTCTATATTTTTTATAGAAGTGTGCGATTAGTGATTTTTGAGTTTGAGCCGAGTCGAGTAGTTGGCATTTTTTTCGAGTATCGAATAATTTCGAGCGAGTATTTACAGAAGGATTTCCTTCACCCAAGACAACTGTAAAAGGCAAACACCATCAAAAGCCTATGTTATGTTTTGCCAGGTTCGTAAATATATACATCTAAACTGAACAAAATAATTTTGATTTGTTGTTTGTAACATTTGATAAATAAAACTTGTTACTTTCTGCCTTCCTACATTTTTATGTGGCATTGTTTTCTTTAACCTTTTTCCTTAACTCATTACTAATATGATGTGAGAAAGTATATTATTAATTGAAACAACGTAGATTATTAAGATTTCATTCACTCATATCACAGATCAGATTTTCTATGCAAGCCAATTATACTGTTTCACAGCTGGCCGATATGTTTATCTGGTGGTTCCCTTCATAGTGTACAGCGAAAACGTACAGTAGCGAAGCCTGTTGGCAGAAGCTGCATCCAACCAAACTGATTCAGGCGTATCGCCAAATGCAGTCAGTTGCGTTCAGAATTGCCTCCTCTCAACAAAAAATTGACTGTGTATGTGCAATGAAAAGTGTATCTGTGCCTATTTAATTCAGTAATAACAAGGTTAGAATCAAGCGAAAATAAGTTGTGAATTATATAATCAAATTTGAACATCTGGATGACAGTAGTTTAATCGACAGGTTTACAAAAAACAAATTTTAGTCACTTAGGATGAATTAGTTTTTAAATTATGATCGGTAATGAAATGTGTGCAACTTGAAACTACTAGATACATGAGGCTATACTGAACAAAATATAACAGACAAATAATTATTTCATAACGAGAAATTTATGAAAACCTGGTGTATTCGAATGAAAACCAAAGACGTAGTTGGCTAATATAATAGGTCTGAAATATCAGCTAAGTGCCAACTAGTGATACAATGAAGATTGTGGCAGCTAAATTATAAACCTATGAATTAAAAAAGAGATGTTTGATAAGGCTTCGGTTCAATAAAAATGACTTTCCGAATCTCTAAAATCGTCGTAATTTGTTTAGAAAAGGTCTTCAACAATATGTTTCTACCTCTCTTGAATTGATTGTTTTGCATTTTACATCGACGTAGTAGTAACAATACGAACAGGGAACCGTTCAGTGAGTTTAAAAATCAAAATTATCATATTTTACCACCTTTTACACTCCAGCTGTGCTATTGTCTAACCTAGTCAGGAAACCGTTCAACAATTGGACAGTAAAAACTATCATATGCGCAAATGTTACACACAGTTTTGGCGATCTAATGTGTTCACAGAATAATAATTAAGACATTCGCCACGGATATATATATATATATCTATTTTTTATTCAACGGAAAATAAATCAATAATGTTATGTCACACGCTGCTAGAACGCCATTACTATATTTAATATGATCGAGTACAGTATTTTCTTACTTCAAATCATTGGATGATTCCCTGCTCAGATTAAAAACCAAAATACAGTAGATCTCAATCGACTCGCGAAAAATATACGATAATTTGAGTTTTGAAAAGGAGCTGAATAGTTCCTTGCACATACAACACAAACAAGATGGACTTTCACCTAGAAAAGATGAGAAATTCGGTTCTTGGGGTATAAAGTGATCCGTTCTCGGGACTTGAAGCGACTCGTTTGATTGAGCGATATTGATATGAACGAAAATAGGCATATTTTCCACGGTGTACAGACCATTAGATTTGTGTTGATAACAGGTCTTTTTGAGGATCTTGATCCAGATCTCTCGTCCCCTTTCTTAGGTCATAAAGACACTAACCAGCACTTCTGTTTTATTCATGCTATTTTAGGTTAGGTTACATGGGACTAGTAGACTCGGTCAATCATTGCTACCAATCCAAGCTCTGTTATTCACTTTGAATTGAACTAGTTCAAATCCTAATGAGTGAACTCGTTCACTAGGTTAGTACGTTGACTAATTAATTTGACTGTCGTCATGTACTACCAATTCTTAAGTGTATTGTTTAGTTAATAATTACGCATACCAAACAGATAACGTATAATTAAGG
>JAQJVL010008828.1:0-18253 GCA_035578905.1 Stictocephala bisonia
AATTAAATACATCCTAAATCCTCTTCTTGGCTTATTCATAAAAATACAAACAGGTATTTTCAGTACACGCTGGAAATCAGATTCAAGAACATTCTGTATGTTCGTTCAGAATGGTGGGTTAGAAATGTTTGTTATAATTACACAATTTATTTTGTTTTTGTTAAGTGAAGCAGACATAAATTTCCATTGCTCTGGCAGACCATAGGGAACACTAATTCCAATTTACTAGATCTGGTCTTCTCTTTGACTGACTCTCTTTGAATCTCCCTCACTCTATGATACTCTGGGATACTGATCTGTTATTAAATACTGATCATTTTTTTTGGTTATGTTGTGATAGTAATATAGATACAGTTTTTAAATTGGTGCCCTTTTGTTTGGTAATTTAATTAATTTGTACATATATTTTAGAGTGAAAAGTGTGATTATAAGACTGGTTAAGTATTTATTTCATGCAGAGATATTACATTACAATTTATATAAAAGAGACATTTAATTAAATATAAAAAATGAATACTCACTCTTATAACTTGTAAAAGCACATGTTCTTACTCAATAGCAACTATCCAATTGACTAATGCATATATCATTAAAAATCACATATTATGTACATTTTTTAAAGAACATTTAAATGTTGAATGCATTCTTGGAGCTGAAAGAATAACTTAAATTTATTCAAAGAAACACAAGTCAAGAATTGACAATACTGTCTTTGAGTACTGTGGCTGTTTCCTGTTTGGGAATGTTTCCTTCATTAAACAAGTTTTAATGCAGACATCTGCAAACTTGACCTATATCATTCCACCTGTCAAAAAAATGTAAACAAACTGCTGTCAATGAATGCTCAGTCTTTGAATTGATTATGAAACAATATCAAGTTCATTTATTTACTTTTAAAATAAAAAATTTCCGCTTATTAAAATCCGCTTAAGAAACTAAAATACTGTCTTTAAAATGGAATGAGCTGTTTTATATTTTACCTGATTAACTAATTTTATTAATAATTAATAAAATTATTGGTTATATTATACTATAATAGAAACTTTGTACTCCCATAAATTGAGTTTATAATAAATTGTTGGTCTGGCCTTGAAACTACTGTAACAGAGATTTGAAGTGCTGTGTATATTCATTACACATAAAGTTTTATCTATTTTATAAAGCTACTTCTTCAGAAATATCTGACAAGCTTGTTTATTTATCTATTTACAAATAAGACATAATGATGATATAGTTATTGGTCCAAATTTTGGCACAGTATTTTGCAAGTAATAAACTAATTTAGCTGCTTGCATAAAAGATATTTCAATTTGACTTTTTATCCAATTAATCAAAAAACAAGTATTGTAGATATGAACAAGTACAACATTGGAGACCGTGTATTTGCTAAGATCAAGGGTTTTTCTCATTGGCCTGCCATCATTGATGCTATTGATATTAAAAGCAAAATATGCAAATACAATGTAACCTTTTATGGGACTAAAGAAGTTGGACTCGCTGTGAAGGAAATGGATATCTGTCCGTTTCTTGAAAACAAGAGTAAATATGGCTCATCAAAAGCAAAAAATTTTCTTAAAGCTTTGAAAGAAGCTGAAAAAAGCTTAAACAACACTTTTAACTCAAGCAAAAGTCAGGTGAATTTAACTGACTCAACCTCAACAGCACAAATTACTATAACAACACCCTTAAAAGATTTCCCAGATGCAAGTAGTACTCCTCAGAAAACTGAGTTTAAAATTTGTAATCAGTTAAACAAAATAATAAAAAATAATCAAATCTCCACACAGACCAATACTAAAATATTGTGTAAAGAAGTTGCTGTAAACACCACAATAGAACTTGATCGAGATTTCCAACTGCAGGCAGTAACAGAAAAATGCATTTCCCTAGAGGTGGCTCTGATGGAACTGAAAACAAAAAATAATAGTGATTTCCACACACAGATTTTAAAAGAGCAATTGGACAAATTTAAAACAGAAAATTTAAATCTTCTCGTAGTAATTGAAACACTTGAAAACGATAAAAAAATACTAGAAGAAAAGATTACCAAATTGGAATCAAGTCACCAAAAATGCTTAAATTGTTATCCTCCTTTAAAAAATCCCCTAATGGCCTCGACCTGGCAAGTAGCAAGTACATCACAGTCATCTAAAGCCAGACCTAATGAAATTAACACTTTTGAAATTCCATGTGAAAACCGGTTCAATGAACTCACCTCGGATAGAACTGATGATGAAGAAAACTATCAAGGAAAACAAACTGCAACTAACAATAAATGTTCAAATTTTTTAAATAGGAAGAAGAACAACTTCAAGCCTAAACCTCAAACTAAAGTAGTACGCACAAACAGAGAATCCAATTACAGTTCTAAACTTGTTATTATGGCTGACAGTCATGGTAAACAGCTAGGCCATATCATTGAACAGAAAACTGCAGTGGATGTTTGTTCTTTCATAAGGTCTGGAGCACACTTTAATGGAGTTATAGAAGAAGTCAAACAACATACTGAAAAACTCATGAACAAGGACCACCTGCTGATCATTGCGGGCACTAATGATATTCAGGACTCCAGTATAGAGAGAATTTTTGATGATATAAGTAATTTAATAAAAATCTCACAACAGATGAATTTAATCTTGGGTACGATACCGATGCGGTATGATAAACCAGACTTGGACCTCAAAATATCAGCAATAAACTCAAAACTAGAAGCAATTGCAGTAAACTATCCAAACCTGAAGTTGCTCCCACTCCATCTACTTCCAAGACACGTACACACAGCTCACGGTCTTCACTTCAACAAAAAAGGAAAGGTGAGAATAGCTGAAATGGTTAGTAAATTGATGCAAACTGAAGGTTTTCATCAAAAACTGGCAGTTGATAAAAAAAATTCTCTATCCAGTATTAACCAACCTTGCACTGGTGGCGAGGTCATTGTTATTGAAGAAGAGATGAGTAATTTTATAGAACATCATGCTGGTGACTCTACCGTTGGTCTAGCACACATGGTCTCCCGTGACTTTCATATGTCTGCGGGCGCAGCTGTAGTGTTCCGTAAGAAATTCGGCCGCCCACACATGTCTGACCTCATTTATCAAAATCTGGCGTATCAGCAAGTCAATAAAGGGCCGTCAGTGTATAGTTTGGTAACAAAAGAAGTATACTATGGCAAGCCCACTAATGAAGAATATAATAAAGCTTTTCAACAACTTAAACTGGACTTTCAAGCTAGAGGTTTGAAAGTGTTAATATGCTCCGCAATGGGTTGCGTCAGAGATCTGATACAGCCACAACACTTTGTAAATAATATAATCAAGTTCCAGAAGGCAACAGGAGCCAAAGTATACATAGTATCCAATGAACAAGAAGCGAGACGCAAATTGTGGCATGGAATGTCACACGATGAGTTCGTGAAGACGTTACGACAACTGATCAATGACCAACTAGTACAAGAGAAGAGTTCATCACTTCAAGGAAACCAAGTTGAAGGCCGACCAGTAAATCCTGATGTCTCCACAGCTCAGGCCACAGGACCCAATGATGAGTCTCTGTTTCGAGATGTGATATCCGAGTGTTCTCAAACTTGTGGTGCCTTCTCAAGTGAGAGTGGTCAGTCTAGTATAAAAAGTGGTGAAGGTGATTGTAAAGTGAAAAGCCCGCAGGAAGAACATAACATTGAACAAGATGCCACAATAAGTCCATGTAGGTCACTTAAAGATGCTTTTTTAGAAATGTCAAACCCAACAGTGATGTCTTAAGTCAGAGCGATGGACCCTCCTTGTGTAAAGCTCCATCCAAAATTGAGGTAGGAATAAATTCAGAATTTCAAGTCTTATATTTGAATACTCAAGGTCTGAAAGGTAAATCCTTAGCTCTAGAAAGCCTATTACCGAAAAAAAACAAAATCCGCTTTATCTGTATCTCAGAGCACTGGCTGAGTGAAAACGAGGCAGAATTTTCTTCTCCCACCGGCTTTTACTGTGCAGCGGTATATAGCCGCACAGAACATATAAGAGGCGGAACACTAATCTTTGCCCGTAATGATACAAACTCTAAAAAAATTGACACAGGTACACTCTGTGATGAACTAAATTTTGAAGTGTCAGCAGTACTAAATGAAGACTTAAAAGTTATTATTGTTTCATTATATCATTCAACATCCGGAAAATCATACAAATTTCTAGAATCCCTACAAAAATGTCTTAACTTTTTAAATTCATGGTCTTCTTATACAGTTATTATAGGAGGGGACCTGAACTCGGCCTTTGACATCACAACCAATAAACCTACAGCTAAGCAATTTCAGAATATTCTAAGACAGTTCAATTTCTATTGTGTAAATAAAATACCTACTAGAGGTAAGAGTTGTTTAGATAACGTATTCATAAATTCTAACTTAAGTAATAGTGTAAAATGTGAGCTTTTTAACTATCCTTTCTCGGACCATAACGGTCTGATTACAAGTGTGCCTATTACAGTCAGGGATAGGTCCATACAAACCCCAACTGTTGGTTTAATCCCACAAAATATAAAAGTCCCACAGTTAGTACTTACCGAAAAAGGTGTTCTGTCCCTCGGGGAACATTTGGCCACATATGACTGGAAACTGTACCTAAGTAATAATGTTAATGCTTGTCAAAATTTTGAAATATTTTTTGAAATTTTTGTGGACAGTTTAAATAATAGTTTTCAACTAAAAAACAGTATTCAATCAAATAAAAAAACTCAGAATAAACATCACTGGTACACGGATGAACTTGCCTCAATGAAGAATAAATTGTTATTCTACAATAAAATTATAAAAAGTAGTCACAACCCTAGAGATGATATGGTTAGCCAAATGAAAAATCTCAAATATCAATATCGTACGGCTCTTAAGCAGGCAAAACTAACATGGAATGTTGGATACATAGAGAATAGTAACAATAAGTGCAAGGCTGCCTGGAATTTGATAAATAAAAATAATAGAACCACCCCCCGTTATTCTAACTGCAATATCTCACCAGATGAATTTAATAATTTTTTTATTGGCTCAGTTAATGGTATTCAAGATAAACTTATTAAAACTCCCATAACAGCAGACGATTTTATAAACAGAAAACATATAAATAAAGCTAATTTTAATTGGAACTATATTACCTCACATGATATTATACAAGCAGCAAAGAGACTTAACAACTCTAACAGTAAAGACATTTATAACCTTTCTAATAGCACTCTAAAAGGGATAATCCAAACAATTGCCGTTCCTCTAGCATTCTGTATAAATAAATTACTTGAAGAAGGTGTATTTCCCAACCAGCTAAAAATATCTAGAATATGTCCAATATATAAAAAAGGGCCAGTAAACTCTCCACAAAGTTATCGTCCCATATCAATATTGCCAATAATATCCAAAATTGTTGAAATAATTGTGTATGACCAACTTAGTGCTTATCTTGAAGTAAATAACTATCTTAATGTAAGCCAATTCGGCTTTAGAAGGGGAATGTCAACAGTGGATGCAATGGATGAATTAGTGCAAGAAGCCCTTCAGGCATTTGAAAAAAAGGCCTATGCTCAGGCCACTCTCTGTGACCTGAGCAAGGCCTTTGACTGTGTCAATCATAGTCACCTTTTAAACAAACTAAACTTCTATGGAGTTCAAAATTCTTGTTATAATTTTTTCCGATCATACTTACAAAATAGAAGTCAAAAAGTGTTAATTGATGGTATTTGGTCCCAAGAGTCAAAAGTCAACTTTGGCGTACCTCAGGGATCGGTGCTGGGACCTCTCCTTTTTTTAGTATCAATGAATGACCTCCCTGATTTTTTAAAAGCCAGGACAATATTATATGCTGACGACACTACTCTGGTAAATTCCGCTACAGATGTCAATGCTTTGGAAAATCTAACCGAAAACGCACTCCACGACGCCACTATATGGTTCAATGCTAACGGATTTCTTCTGAACCAAAATAAAACCCAAAAAATTATATTTAGTTTAAAAAATAATGTCTCTGAGAGCCCTGACTATCTTAATTCAGTTAAGTTTTTGGGGGTTCTTATTGATAACCATTTGACATGGAGCCAACACATTGACTCAATTAATCCAAGACTTAACAGGGTAATATATCTATTGAGAAGTCTCACAGATAAGATCCCGGAATTCTATACCAGAACAGCATATTTTGCGTACTTTCAATCAATAATACGTTATGGTCTCATACTCTGGGGAAACTGTAGTAGAATAGGGGAAATATTAATACTCCAAAAGAAAGCCGTAAGGGCTATAACTAAGTCGGAAGGGGATGAACATTGTCAACCCTTATTTATAAGAAAAAAAATACAAACGATAATTAATCTCTATATTTTTGACTTAGCCCTATATGCAATTAAAAATCAAAGTAGTTATAAATATAGTTATGATAATCATAACTATAACACAAGGACTAGGGATAGTGCCGTCATACATTTTTCTAGACTGAGTAAATGCCAAAATAGCCATACCATTATATCTATAAAAATATACAACAAGTTAAAGATATTCATTGAAAAATATCCTATTTTGCAATTCAAAAACAAGCTATATAGCTGGCTATTAGAACGCCCTTTCTATAAACTAGAGGATTTTTTTGCCACTGTTTCCATAGAATTTTAGGTTTTTAGAATCTCATACAACACCTATAATAAATTATTCTTCAGTCTTTTTTTTTTTTTTAACTTTTAATATCACACTTTAACCAATAGATATATATATATATGTATGTGTGTGTATCTATGTGTGTATGTACATGTATGTATGGGTGTATGTGTGTATGTATGTGTGTATGCATGTGTATATGTATGTGTATGTATGTATATATGTATATATATAATTTAAATTTGGATTTTATATCAATAAATGTTAAATTTATGTCTAATATCACATAGTTTAAAGTTCCAAAGTGTAATCATAACTTATTCATGTAAATAGTTACTACTGGGTACAATACAAATTTCTTATTCTGTTGTTTTACTTTATGATATTATCTTTTTATTTATTTATTTATTTTTTTTTTTTTTTGTATGTTTGTTGTAACCTTAATTTGATACAAAGACATACAGAGATGTTAAGGAGGGTAATTGTGTAAAATATAATAATCCTTTGATCATGTTACAGTGTATTATGACTATGCTTTACTTGGCTGTAAAATGACTTTGTCAATAATCTTGTATGTTTCGTATGGCAAATAAACAATATTATTATTATTATTATTATTATTACCTCCCTGACTTGAATGATATTCTTCTGATTCCTAGTAGAATATATCCAAAATTAATTTTCATCCTTGACTTAAAAGGATGCAATCTTTGGGGGGAGCGGGGTGTTATTACTGATATGCAGTTAATCTATTACCTGGAATTCAATAAAGATGTCAATGCTGCCTTCTCATTGATGACAGAGAGGGTGAGAAATGCAGTTTTGACCAACTCACCGGCCAGAAAAAGCAGCAATTCCAAATTTCCTTGTTGGCTCACTAGTGACTTGAAGGAAATATTAGTCCTAAGGAAGATAATGTACCTTTTTATAAAAAGTCGCTCAGCCAACAAGATTATTATAGATATACTGCTTAGAAAGTGACCTACTGAAAGCTACTTGTGAGATAGAAGAACTGAGTGGTGGAAGTGAGATAGAGAATAACTATTCCTCCACTGTGGCATTTCATTTTAAATTGTCATGACAACTAGGAAGATGGTAGGCCATAGGCTGGCAGCTTAATAGCAAGCCTCGCCCACTATGTCATTTGCAGCAGTGACCATTGGTTGGTTTGATTAACACTAATGAATCAAACAGAATGATAAAGTTAAATAATTATTTATTATTCAAATAACAATTAATAATAGCAATAATGCTATTAATAGTAATGTAAACATAAATAGCAATTAAACAAACTTGTACAGTTATTTTATTCAACTAAACACTCTTTCGGAAGTTGGACACTTGAAGGCAGAAGTTATTCATACCCGTAATGCAGCTGAGCGGTGGGACATTTCCCTCCACTGCTGTAACCCGTACAAGCGCTGAATATACCATGCAGGTCACTAACAGTCCGACCCAATTATACAAGTTTGATCACCTTCTTAGGCTATGTAAGACCCGCTCTAAGGAATGTTTTAACTCTTACCTCAACCACATGCACAATGTCCTCTCAAAAGATCCAAATATCTTCTGGAGTTTCATTGATAACCTTAAGAGAGCTAGGCCTTATCCTTCTAGAATGAAAAATGCTGAGGACAAACACGATTGATCCTTCTGAAATATGCACATTTTTTGCTGATTACTTTTATTCCTTGTTTATTCCACCTGATGCAAACTACATTCTAGGAAAAATACAAGTTGGCAATTATGACTCGCTTTCTTCCTGTATAGCTATACTGCAAGAAATGAAGCACACCCTCAGCAGATTGGATGAATCAAAAAGGAGTGGTCTTGACTTGATGTCTACTTCAGTAAATATTTTGCAGTCCTGTCTTGACTGGTAATTTATATAAACCCTTCAACAAATCCTTAGAGCATGATGTTTTCCCTGACGTTCTGAAATGTAGTTTTATTGTGCCAATACATAAATCTGTACTTTTAGATTAGTACGTCAGTAACTAAAGGCTTACAGCTTTGCAGCAAAGTTTGGGTGAAGTGTTTGAAAAACTAATTCTGAAGAAGGTAGGATTTTTCTTTTAGAAGTATATTAAACCTCTTATCAACATGGGCTTATGTCTAGTAGGTCAACGTAGTTCGCAACGTTCCAAAACTATGTGGTCGATGCCTTTGAGAGAAAAGATCAAGTAGACTCGCTATACCTGGATTTTTTCAAAGTGTTTGACCGAGTCTGTCACCTCTGTCTTGACAAACTAAAAGTGCTTATGGAATCAATAGAGCCCTGTATAGGTGGTTTATTTCCAGTTGCCTAGGGAATTTCAATTGTCTGTGCATTTTTGCTTGTACTACTTCTGAAATTGCAACATTTGGAGTGCATCAGGGATCAATTCTGGTGCCAATATTGTACAACATCTACATCAACGATATTATTCATTTGTATATTTTTACGGCAAACGCCATTTTACATAATACAATTTAATAGATTAAGAAATTAATTCATCTCATTACAATTTAAAATAATTAGTTAAAGTTCTATAAAAGTTACATAACAATATATTTTCAAGTTCAATTGTCTTTGCATGCAGTTTGGAGGGTGTATAGTTTGTTACGAAATCTTGGAGTGGAGTTTATGTCATCATCAAGTGCTGAGGGCCATATTGAGATGGTTGGTCTATTAGAGCTCTCTATGACTTCTTACTCGTTTCTCAAGAAACCTCTCCCAGCTTCAAGCTCTTGGAACCCTCTCTTGTTGTAATGTTATAATAGAAGAGGTTCTGCCCCCAATCGAGTCACACACAAGGATCACCTTCAGAGGATTCAGAACAGGTTCTTGAAACTGGTAGGTTTCGGAGCCATCTCTTTCTACGTACAATCCGCTACAAGATCCAGAGACGTATTTTCGAGAGAACAATTCAGCACCAGTCCATCATGGATTGCATCCAGCAACTTGGAAACGTAGTCACGTAGATTTTTTTGCCTCCAGTTAACTCAATGTCAAGTTCTTGGTTAGAGCCCTTCGTTAGGTTTTTCATTTTAGTCACTATGTTATGTATTGTTTTGGCTTTTTGGTAAATTATTATGTATCTTTTTATTTATGGAAATGTTTATTTGTCTATAGTGTATGTTAGATTAGATTATTACATCTATTTTTCTACTCTTATTATATTTATATAATTATTGTGTCTACTATGTTTTCATTATATTCTAACTGTCATTCCAATCATACATTTTTATAACCGTTAAAGATGTAATTTTTTTAGTCATCAATAATATTAGTTATAATCATTTTTATTATTTCCCGTTATTTGGGAATTGTTAAATTTCACTTTATTCTTTCTGATGGAAACAGGCAGAACAGGCAAATACTAGATATTAAGTACTGTAAGCATAATATTCTTGGTCAGTACTTTTATACTTCATTTACTGGATTGTTTTTTATCTTTTTCTGGATTTGGAAATTAAAGCGTCTTAAGGTTAAAAAAATGTACTCCACTCTTTGCTAGCCTAACGGTAGCATTCCTGACTTCAATGCAGGAGTTCGCGTAATTGAATCCCGGGAGGTTCAACAATAAACCTTCTATTATACCTCTATGTTAGAAGGTATATGGTTTAACTAAATTAAGCTTGATGGGTTTGGACCGTTGTCCCATAACAAAAAAACAGTACAATAAACTGAACAAACACAAAACACATGATCACCATGTGGTGGGTGACCGACCATGTGCTCGTGGTGCCGTCGCTGCGTCGCTGTCATAGCTGTGACAGTTAGGTTAGGTTTAATATAACCAAACTATATTATTTTTATATGTTCTGTTTCTAAACTGAAACGAGTGAAAGTAAAAGAAAATATGGTGCTTTAAATTATTTGCTTCATCTTGAGTAGTTATCAAGCTAATTTCAAAGCTCATATCAATTTTGCAATAGGCCTAAGGTTTATTAATCTAGCCTTGAAGTTACTGTGGTACATTTGAAAACAACCATCAGTTATGGAGGTAAATACATATTCAGCAGACCAAATTTAAACATACATTATTTTAGTATTTTATTTTTGTACAGCAGATTTTGTAGCGTACATTAGTCTGCACATTGTTTTCAGCAGTCAACACAAAACTTGAATATTATTCAAGTTAAAGCCAGAACAATGCAATCGGTCTAACTTAATTGTTGACTGCTGGAAATTTTGCAATAAATATAGACTTACGTGTGTTCTGAAAATTAACATTGCGGAAGAATGTTAGGCCTATTACATTACAATCTTATGCGAATGGATAATAGTTATGCAGTAAATCGGGAAAACTATTTTTTATTTGATAGTAAACCAGTGTTTATTTAATTTATTTTTCATGAATATTTTAGTGAAAGCCAAGATATAACTTGCTTGGTTTTACAATAAATTAAGTTTTTCAGCCTGATAAACACACTTTTATCTTATTTTAACTTATTTCATTTTAATCTATTATTTCAAGAAACATTCGTTATTTGCATTTAAATCGAGTTACTGACTTCCAGTTGAGAATGTAAGTAAATTTGATTTTTGTGGTTAGAAATAGCTTTTATATCATTGTGCCAAGGATTATTTGCAGCAAAAATATATTTTCTGTGATGTCATGAAAAGTAATTGTTTAAGACCAAAATTACTTAGTTATTAAAGTGGTGTTGAGAGTACAAACTACTCATAAAATATGACCGAAGAATCACACTAATTAATGTAACGGAGGTGTAAAGTAAAATAAGATCTGTATTTAAAAAATAAAATATCTCGATGTATTTTTTTAATGCAAAGCGAGATTTTGCAGAATAATAAACCATTTCCCCAAAATTATAGATTTTAGTCTACCCACTAGTGATAAAAATATCAAGCTTTTCGATGTTTCTAGAAACTGCATAAGTACCTAAATTTCACTTATCCTCAAGTTTATAATCATGAAACATTTGCCTGGAGTCTTATTTCGTAAGCTTAAGTGGCGGGTGTCATTATTAATAATTAAATCTTTCAGTAACGACCATGTCAAGATGTTATTTACTATATTTACATCACCAAACGTTTCGCCCATATTGTGATGTGGCATCCTCAGTGACATCTCCGTGCTGTACTGTGGCATCATAGTAATGTGTTTAGAGGATGAGTCATTTTTGCCCTTTTGAGTACGGTAAGTGGGAACCAAGATTCCCATGGCAAACTAGGGAAGGTATTAAAGGTACTTGAGATCGCATGTGCCATTAAAACTTTTTTATACTCCAAAGTCACTTTTTTCGAGAGTAAATAGCCTATAAGTTAAAACATAATCACATATAAAACTTGTAACAATCTGAAGCTTAACTCAAAATTTATTTACTGTCTTGCTAGCTAACACATTACATAATTTTTGTATACTTAATGATATGTGTTGTATAAATAAAAATCTCACAATCCTGGTTGTCCGTTACACTCTAAGCAATGCCAAAACAACCATTTCACAATACCACGTTTATAATGGAATATATCGCTTGTTTTTCCACTTCTTGTCTTTTCAGTAATCTTGAGGCATCATGATGTAGGTAACCTGATGTGTTTTATTGTTATAGTAGGGTCTGGAAGGATCCTGTGTATTATGGACAATATAAAAGCTACAAAAGTATTTTTTCTTGCATGTTGAAACTTGGACTTAGTTTGAAATTTAATTGGTATTAGTAAGCAGCATTTTTAAAGTGTGTACAAATAGCTGTTGTACTATCTGAGTGTTTCTTTCATAGGGGTTTTAGGGCATAATTTATATATATGTGTGTATGGTTTGTTGTCAGCAACCATTTGTTAATTTTAAAGCTTCAATGTATATTTGGATAAATATTCAAGAATCATGATGGTATATTAATTGATTAAAAATGTAAAGTGATCTCATGTCACAAAGTTAAGGCCAATCAATCGAGCCATCTAAGACCTGCCTCACTGATTCTGTCTATGCTGGCTAATCCCTCCATAAAAGAGTGCAGGGGGCACTCTGTAACTATGTGGTCCATTGTTCGGATAGAGTCCTCGCAATCACATGACTGATCTAGTGTCAATCCCCATTTATACTTCCAGTAATTGCATCTGCCAACGCCAGTTCTAAACCAATTCAAGAGTGTCCACTCCCTACGAGGGAGATTTATCCTACCTACAGGTATTGACGGATCGTTAATAAGAAACTTTTTCGTCCATCAAAACTGTTCCATGCTACGGCCCAGATAGAATTGGGTTAGAAGTTTGATCTGCTCAAATGAAAAGCAGTACGTAGAGGTGGGTTTTGAGATTTTAAGTGACAGTTCTGACGTGGGAGATCCTGTATAATGGGGAGGTGCGAGATATTCAAAATCTTATTGAATTCTTTGAGTAGTGCCTCCTGACATCTTAACTTTGGAGGAGCTATATTGCACAGCACCGGGAGCCAAGGAAGTGGAGTTGACATGAGAGTGCCACTAATAGCTCTCATCACCCTATTAAAAGTTGGACATCAACTGCTTAGCGTGAACACTATTTAGCCATACGGGAGCACTAAATAGTGTTCACTCTACAACGGTCCTTACTTGATCGGTTGGAGGAATCAGGAAACCGTTGTGCGTAAAACATGATTCATAAATCTAATCCTTATAAGTGTTAATTTATTAATAACAGTCAGGGCAACTGAGGCCCTTCTAGGTGATAAATTGCAATGTACTGTCAACGCTATACCATTTATGATATATAGATAAAATTTAACGAATTTGTAACACGTACAGCGATATTGACCCACCCACTCACCCAAACATGTACAGTTATATTGACCCACCCAGCCACCCAAAACGAACAGTGATATTGACCCACCCACCCATACACGAACAGTGATATTGACCTACCCGACCACCCATACACGTACAGTTAATATAACTGTACGTGTATGGGTGAGTGGGTGGGTCAATATCACTGTACGTGTATGGGTGGTCGGGTAGGTCAATATCACTGTTCGTGTATGGGTGGGTGGGTCAATATCACTGTTCGTATTGGGTGGCTGGGTGGGTCAATATAACTGTATGTGTTTGGGTGAGTGGGTGGGTCAATATCGCTGTACGTGTTACAAATTCGTTAAATTTTATCTATATATCATAAATGGTATAGCGTTGACAGTACATTGCATGGTGCGATTGGGCTCATACAACTATGACACCCTCTAAACCAGGACATCTGAACAGGTAAGGCTCACCAAACATGTTGCCTTCAGAAAACATATCGCATGAAATTGACAGGAAATTAACAGACGTGAAAATACTGGTTATTTTACTAATTTATATGGGAAAAACTACTTTTTTATTTGAAAGGGGAAGATTCTGAATTTTTCTCAAAACTTGGAGAATTTATATCGAAAACTGTTGGAAAATTACATACTGTGTGTGTATGTGTGGGCGGGTGGGTCAATACCACTGTGCGTGTATGGGTGGGCGGGTGGGTCAATACCACTGTACGTGTATGGGTGGGCGGGTGGGTCAATACTAAGTATGTAGTAGTTGGACATTATATTAAACTGTATATGTTTATTATTTCACAACTGGAACATTACATTGTTTTATAGAATATAGTTTAGATACAACAAATGAATGTACAAACATAAAAGTTACAAAATGAATGAATAATAATCAGTAAATTACAAGAAATATCAATCCAGTATTCAATAGTGATAAGTGTCAATGACACAATTGCAGCAATAGCCTAATTGATAAAATCAAATGAGACCTCTAATTCAATAACATACAAATCACCCGTAGACCCGAACTTCTGATTTTCAGCCAGCCAGCTCTTCTTTGGACAGCATCAGAATTTTAACTAATACCCAACATTTCAAGTTGAACGTGTTATTATTAATATTACTGTAATAAAAAAGTACCTCAACCGTCTTGTGTCTAGTAAAAACAATAATATATACGAATTTAAATATATACTGTATTATAAATGCATAGTTTTGTTTCAGGAGTGGAGTGAGGAAACAATAAAAGACAACTTATTGAAACTGCAGAATGATCTTTTTAATCCACAACATACAGTAGACGTTGTACAGACATACCCTCAACTTGTATTGGCACTGTTATCTTTGCCTCCTTGTTGCAGCCATCTCAGGAAGTGTATAACCATAGGAAAGTTACTGGATATTCATCCGGACACTCTTAGGTAAGATTCTTACTTATAATTTTATTAGAATTCACGATTCCTACTTCTGGATATTAATGCAATTATCAGTATACTATTATTAGTATAGTGATCAGTATCATTAGGCTATTATGATTATTTAGCTTTACCTTTTTAATATACTCTTTTAATTGTCGACGTAGGTACTACTAGTTTTATGGCAACCTACCACATCATAAGGTACATTTTCTATTGGGAAATTGTCGTAGAATTAAAATTGAGACACACAATAATACAAAATGATTAAAACACTGATACAATAATTACACATGTTACACATACGCAAATGTACTTCCATTGTGGAGCCTGCACGCATGATTTAGAGTTACCTCCGGCCTGACCTAAAACGCATGCACGCCCCTCGATGAAAGTATATTTGCGTTTGTGTAATATGCAATGAAATTTACCAAGGTAAATACTGTAGTAAATGTTAAAAATAATATTTCATGTTTTATAGTCATTAATTAATAAGACATTTTTGATGTCTAGATATGCTTTAAAATACTTCGAAGATGCTCCTGCTCCATGGGAAGAAACTAAAGTTGGTGATGGCATTCCAAAGAAAAAGAGAAAAGAAGATGAAATACCTGATTTTGAAGTAGCAGAAACTTGTCTGCGATTTCTAAGAGCTGCTCCTAATCAATTTAAAACTTTATGGAAGTGGTCAGAATTTACAAGAAAATATCTCAAACACTCAGATAACCACGTTAAAAGGTAACTCTTTTTTAAAAGTAGTATTCATTACCGTAATAAAATTGTAATTTTATATAATTATTGAAAAAAGGATTTACATTCCTAATAAGATGACTTCTCAGACGTTGTAAAGTCATCACCATAGATTCAGCAGCTCCAGTCTCCCCTGTGTGCTGACAAGCCTCTTCCATCTTCTCCTGTTTATGTATATTCTGTCTTCCTCAATTTGTTATAGCTGCTGTCCTTTGAGTATTATGTCTTCCTTTATGACGTCTATCCATTTCTTTCATGATCTCCCAACTCTTCTCTTGCCATCAACATCTCTTTCCAACCACATGTTTGCCACCTTCCTCCTTTCTTATTACATGTCCAAACAATCCTAACCTTGGCATTCTGATTTTTTTCTCCAGCTGTCCTACTACACCCAAACTGGTCTCTTATATCTGTATTTCTGATTCTGTCTCGTCTGGTTTTCTGCAGAGATGTCCTAATGTCCTTAAAAATTTCATTTCAGATGTCCAGATTCTAGTACGGGTTTTTTATTTAGGGTGCAGTTTCTAGGCTGTAAGTTAAAATAGGCATAAAGTATGAATTGAATATTTTTTATTGGATATTCTTGGTTTGGTACTTTACTATCATCAGTAATGTTGTTGTCAAGTATAACGATATAATTGGAATGAAAACTCAATCATTTGTTTTTATTATTATCATAATGGTATTGTCAATGGTAAAAACGTATCTTCAAAATACATAGTTTTGACTCTTTTGAAGGATACTTATTTGTTTTATTCCTATTCAACATTTATTTGTACTGTATATGTTTTTGTTTTATTTTAACATGTTTGAGTAATAGTTAGTCTGATACCTTTCACTTTCATCTGACTGAAGGTTAGCATGCCACTGCATGGCTTTGGTGACAGGGATGGACGAAGCCCAGTTGAGAGATCTTGTGACTCGCCACTGCAGTTTTCCACCTGAAAGCCACGAATGTGATTCTCTTTTAAGCGTACCAGCCAAGTTGGGCAATACAAGTAAGATATAAATCCAGAGTCTTGTGTTATTAAGTAATATAGATTTTATTTTATTTTTACTTTTTATTTTATAAAATTATTATTAAATATTTTAGAAAACCCTTACAGCTCAGTATTAAACAATCCATTAATTATGTAGTTCCTTCAAAGCATAGCCACAATACCCACAATACATTCATTTTATTTTTACTTTTTATTTTATAAAATTATTAAATATCTTAGAAAACCCTTACAGCTCAGTATTGAACAATCCATTAATTATGTAGTTCCTTCAAAGTATAGCCGCAAAACCCACAATACATTCACTCTACGAAAACATCGCCTTTATAATGGTAATTCCATATCCAACTTCAAAGTTATCCAGTCTATCCTGGCAACACATTTATGTGCACGTTATTTATGATAAAGTGTTTTTTATTTTTTACTCTTAGCTTTTGTTATACCAAATAAATGTAAGTTGTCTTTTTTGAAAAAAATTGGTTAGCAAATTCAACACTGACATAATTATAACTACACAGTCCTGTTGTTTAATTGAGTCTAATCTCCGTTTTATTTGCTAGGCTTTGCTTTACAAAAGTTTAATCTCTTTGTTATTTTGTATTGTATAAGTGATGAATAAAATCTGTGATTGTGCACCTGCTTATACATAGTTTTGTTAATTGCCAGACATATCAGTCACAAAGTGACCGATACATGCAGTAATATAACAATTTAAATTAATGAATTACAACTTGAAGTAAAAAGTATTTGGCTGTACAGCTACATAAATAATGCTTGAACATAAATAAGTATCAAAACCATCACCAGTAAAGTACAAAGACAAACAAATCATAAGAAATCTATAAAAGATTTTCAAGTTAGTTAATGTTTTGAATATAATTAAAACTTTGTATTTTAATTTGATTTTCAGGGCAAGTTTTTTGATCAATAAAAATACATCTTATTAAATAAGTATTACTGTTAATGAGAATAAAATAATGTGTAAGTAGTTAAATAAGAATGTAATTTCTTGTTCGTTTGTATGAGCCCTACCTTGCATGTAGGGTATCATCCTTCCTAAGCCATATCACCTTGCTGTCGGTTCAAATGCTTCTTAGCCCATACAGTTCAACCACATGGAACACCTCTGCTCTCTGTGCTTCAGGCTCTCTCGGACTATACCATCCACCTTTTCTCAGCATTGAAGACGCAGAACCTGTCCATATAACTTGTAAATCAATCAGAGGCCAATTCATTTTCTTTTTAACTGCTCCAAGGGCAGGTTGTCTTTCTTTATACCCTTTAACCCTTTTTATAAGAGAGCTCTGGACTTTATATGTATAATTATTACCAATCTGTTATTTATCCTATTGTTCACCTTTAACTATAGGGCCATAATTTTTTTATATTTTTTTCTATTATTTCCGATTATAATTGATTTGTATTTGTTACAGAAACTGGCAGTCTCCAATCAAATGTCAGTTTCAACAATCAGATATGTCCAGAAGTAGTAAATGTGGCAGGGATAACACTTCCAGTCCATAACCCTTCACAGGTATATTGAATAAGAAACCACAGTTCACAATTTACTTCTCAACATTGTTATTGATAGAACAGTTACTAAAGACCAGTGTCATGTTGTAAAGGAATTCTATATGATAATTAATTATTCTTCACCTTTACACTAATAATTAATGTCAATGTTGCCTTAACCTGTAAAGTACCGGCCACATCTCCACATCTCCAGTCCATCCACAT
>JAQJVL010008829.1:0-18248 GCA_035578905.1 Stictocephala bisonia
CCTCATCATGCACATTCGTACGGCTACCTTAAAAGCTTCGCTCATTTCCAAACAATACCATCACTCATTCTGTTTTCTCAATAAACTTCACAGATCTCTCGATGAATATCAGCTGCTTCCATGCCTGTAGCGTTACGAAAACATCATATAACATGTACTTTACAGACGAGTTTTAAACAGTCATAAGTGACCTTAAATACGGTCGAATGGGTCCGTAACGGCGACCGTGGCTTGCCAACAGATATTAGTACCCAGCATGCATGTGCTGGACGCCGACCGCAGCGCTACAGCGTCAGGATTCCAAAACGGTACTTACTTTAAAAACACGCCTCGTAGAACGAAATCTTCCAACAAAATCACATGCTTTAGACTTTTTATGAGGAAACTATAGTATGTACCATTCAAATGTATATGATACTTTTTGTTCAGAATTTCTTTATTAATTTGAATATTTGATTATAAACTAACTATATTCTACAACGTCAGTAAAACAAAAACTTCAACTCTGCAAACAAGTCAGCAGTTTCACGTCAGCCATTTTGATTTTTTTAGGTTATGAAAAGTGAAAAATCAAAGTTTAAAGCAGTTTTGATGACAAAGTAGTAAAGGTAAATAGTATGTAAGCTTTTAAGTTCCTACAATATCTTAAAAAGGCAAAAAATACAAAAAACCTTACAAAAATTGGAATTTAATGATTTTTAGCATAATTATTATCAAAAATACAAAAAAAGTCCCATAATCAAAATTGTAGAAAATTTAATTACAAATCAGAAGTATGCTGTCAGATTTGCTCTACAACCAATGGTTTGGCCTAGTCAAGCCGTAAGTAAACCTCTGCACATAATTGAAAATGCCCGTCCGCCCTTTTGGATTTTTTTTAGAGGATTAAAAATAAATTGTTTAATTTTCTAAATTTTCCTGTCGGTTGCTCAGTGAAAGCTTCAAGTGTGCCAAATTTGAAGTTTCTAGCTCATCTAGAAATAGGTTAGAATTTGTATAAGTAAGTGAGTGAGTAAGTGAGTCAGTCAGTTACACATGTGGCTTTATAGAACAATAACTTATACAGTTTTTTGCCATCTAACAAAATTTGAAAACCTTCCCTACAATGGGTCAACAATTGGCTATATTTTTCAAAAGCTTTGATTTTCATTCATCAAGTCTTATCAAAAATATTTTTAAAATCAATGTTATAACTTTTAGTAGGCCTATTATTAACATATTTCTAAAAATGTTAGTTAATTCTTTTAATCTTTTTTATTTCATATGCAATTTTTACCCTGAAATAAGCACATGAAATGAATTTTAAAACTATTTTTGTCTGTAACTGTTATTTCTCGCTATACAACAGAAAAGCTATTGTCGCAGCAGATCGCAATTAGTGGCCATTACGCAATCATTAAAAACACTCAACTATTAAGAGGGGGCCGGATAGAAGCCGGCCGCCGCGCTCTGACTCCAGCCCGTTTAACATGGGAGAAATATTTAGTTTCTTAATTACCGGCTGACCGACGGTTTATTTGAGAAAAATGAAGAAGTAGCCCGAATCTACGAGTCATTTACTATTATTAGAGGTAAATAATTTAAACAATAATAATTTATATTTGTTACAAATTGAGTTTTAAGGGAACGTTTTTCCCATTTAAACCTACGAATAATTGACTAATTTGAAATTACTAGTTAAAACGTTATTTACTGTGATAAAAATATAATTTTTGCATCATTAGAATCCTTATTATTTTTAGTACGGGGAGACTTCGATTTTTAAATAATAATAATTTGTTAGTAGTTATTTTTGGCAATTCTAAAAAATGTTTGCATGTAGATGTTACTCATCGGGCGGTAGAAGTTCAGAGATGTCCTCACAGAGCGCTGCACCTTCGTTTGTAGTCTGCACTCTACAGTCCTGTCTATTCCACGCCAGGAGTCAGATTGTCATTGATATATTTTAAAACATAATGCTTGATTTCTATCTTATGTGAATACATTTTTACGTGAACATAATAATTAATTGTGTTTAAATCTAGTTCTATAACACATATAATAAAGATTTAGTTCTTTATAGTAAAAATATTTCCTTATGTGCATTTTTTTTATTCAGTAATATAAATGTAATAGTTATATATATATATATGTATATATATATATATATATATATATATATATATATATATATATATATATATATATATATGAAACATATAGTTTTTAATGTTGAAAGTAGCAAGATCATTATTATTGTATATTACTACAGTATTAGTTTTTTTAAAACATTAAAGTAAAAATAAAACAGTGCTAGAAGTTATTTACTTAATTTTCTACCTGTAATGATCGAGGCTGGCGGATTACTATGAAACAATTCTTTGTGTTAATAATGTTAAAATTGTATCCGACAAACTTATTCTCAGATTATTAACATTTGAAATTAATAATTAGGCCAAAATGTATGTGGTGCTAGGGAAGTTTAAATTAATAATAATGTTACATGTAAAGGAGTATGAGGATGTTTATCTGGAGATGTATATGTACCGTTGTATAACATAAACTGTGTGAACCCTGTCATCGCAGCAACATATGGCGACAGATTTACAACCCATGCCGGATGTACGAAACAAAGCCAAGAGGGTAGCGCGCGGCGGCATCCAAAAATTCCAGTCACAAGTGTTACTAGCCTTGACCAACTGATGTGAGCGAGGTTCGATTATGTATTGAAACAGTTTAGACTACGAAACTTTTAATTACTGTCCCTGCAACCAATAAAGATTTGTTATGAGTCTCTTACTGACCATTTTCTTATAAAACATTTTTATAATCAAGATATCGTAATTTTAATTAAATCAATCGCCAAAGAAGATGGTTTTCTCTAGATTTTTGATTTTTTAATGACTTACTGAGTGATATAGTGATCACAGAAAATAAAAGTCAAGCTATGTACAGTGTGCTCAAACACCGTGCTCTGAAAACAGGAAAACGCGTTACAAAATACGGAAATCGTCAGATTGATGAATTATAGCAGACGAGCCATAAGACGTAAATAAGACATTACTTGATAACACATGAAGACCTTAATAGGCAAACACATGAAGACCTTACTAGGCAAACACATGAAGACCTTATTGAGAGTAGGCAAACACATGAAGACCTTAATAGGCAAACCTATGAAGACCATTCTAGGCAAACCTATGAAGACCATACTAGGCAAACACATGAAGACCTTAATAGGCAAACACATGAAGTCCTTACTGGGAGTAGGCAAACACATGAAGACATAACTAGGCAAAACCATGAAGACCTTACTAGGCAAACCCATGAAGACCTTACTAGGCAAACACATGAAGACCTAACTAGGCAAAACCATGAAGACCTTACTAGGCAAACCCATGAAGGCCTTACCAGGCAAACACATGAATGCCTTACTAGGCTCCTTGTATCTTGGTACATTATAATAGGCTAGCATATACATTTATTTATTTTAAAATTGTATTAGGTTAAGATTTTATCCACATTCTAAATTCATAATCTAAATGTATTGTATAGTATTATTATTTACTTACTTTTTAGGTGTTCAATATTTAGTTATATTCTCCTTGTATGTACAGTTTACATTTTCTAGAGCCCCAGTATGTTGGTTATATAATGATTTTATTTTTATTGTATTAAGTTAGGTGTTCCATGTCTGAAAACAGGAAATCGTAACTGTAAAAGTTAGAAAAATAAGTTGTGTCAGTTTTATCTGTACTGTTGTCTACTATAACGGTATAACTATTTTACTGGGTTATTTATATTACTATTTTAAACTTAGTTTTGTAATACGTCATTAAATAAGTTGTATTAAGTTTCTTATAATTGTTCATACATAAGAATTTGTTTAGTCATTAGTATTGTAATAGTAAATGATCGTGTAATGCTATAACTTTTGGTGTATTTGTAGTGTAATGATAGCTAAGGAATGGGTGATATTGTTTATGTAATAAAGAAGTAATTTAAAACTCGTTCCGTTCATTTATAAAGTACATGTTTAGTAGTACAGTCAGGTTTCATAACCAAAGTATGGTGTTATTTGGAGTCATTTTCTAATAGTTTTGTAAAGTTTTATCCGCTGTCAAATTATTTCAATATGAAAATAATTAAGGTCTACAACACCGACAGAACCACAACTAACCGTAGGCTTACCACTCAACAGCTAGGACTCAGGCTTGTGACTCTAGAGTGACCTTGACTCAAAAGATAAACAAACTAAAGTTGAATTAAAACCAGAAGCGGATTGGAAAGCCTGCGTAGAGGTACTGTCTTCGGGGACGGTCGGAGATTCTCGACAACGTTCGGTGACAGTGTTGCCACATCGGCTCGTTAGGAACGGAGCAGGTGGT
Organism: Stictocephala bisonia; assembly: GCA_035578905.1. Taxonomy (NCBI): domain Eukaryota; kingdom Metazoa; phylum Arthropoda; class Insecta; order Hemiptera; family Membracidae; genus Stictocephala; species Stictocephala bisonia. Next base: position 4,368 of record JAQJVL010008829.1, read on the forward strand.
AGGCGTAGTGTAGTAGCACGGCGAATATAAACATGGGAGAATGAGTTACGGCAAAACTGTATCTGTTGAAGAGTGAACTGCCCGATTGTTATTGGCTAAGGGCGGTGGCGCGCCTTCGTCCCCTCCTCCCCCTCGCTCCGAGTCTCTTCTCCGCAATCCGCTTCTGGTTTTAATTCTACTTTACCACGTATCAACTATCAACCCAACAGGACGGTAACCTTTTCATCTTCCAAGCAGAGTTAGTTCGATATTCCAACGGTAGTGGGAGTTCATTCGTTGGATATAGACAACAAATGAATTACAAATAAGTACATACGATATTATAACTACACATTACTTTATTGTAGAACTAGCTGTACCCGCCCGCTTCGCCGGTCATAATATTGAGTTTTGATTGTATCATTGAAATGTGCAGCAACCTTTCAGTTTACACAGTATCCAATTTACAACAGCTGGTGTTTTGTGTAGTTTACTACTGTACTCAATTATTTTTAATTTTGAAAGTTTTGCCTACCACAATTTTATTCTATTTGTTTTTATTTAACAGCTGTTAATCAAATAAATCAATCAATTAATTTAACAGCTGTTAATCAAATAAATCAATCAATTAATATAGCTTCACAAGAAATCAAAACATAAAAATATAAACAGTATAATTTTGACATATTTAAAACCCACAGCTGATATTCTTTTTATATTTGACTTATTATACCTTCATGCATCCTGCTATTTGATTAACATCGAAACTTTAGAAGTCCAAGGGATGGAGCCCTGAGGGATTAAAGAAACGGGAATAGGACAGAAACCTTCCCTGAGGTATATAGAACAACTTCCCCAAGTTTCATGGCGATCGGCTGGACGGTTTGGTAGTGCATAAAGGATAGACAAACAAACATACGTTGGATTTTATATATATAGATGATACAAACGAAATATGACACATTGGGTTTTTAATTATTGCGTACAAAGTATAACCTAAACACATGCGCGATTTAGGCTACACTTACCGCTTGTCTGTAGTTGTGAAATGGTGAAATAATGTGAGAGCTGTGTTGTTTTCTATCTAGTATTCATTTGGAAGTTGGCAATGTAACGCATCTATCGTTTATACTCGTTCAAAAAAGAAAAATATACTAGCTGAATATAATGTAGGATAAAAGTACTTATAAATTAAAAACAGAATAAAATACCGTTATATGAGTTTTTGAAAACCGTCAGGTGCACAAGTAAATAATAAAAAGTTTCATGAAACACGGTAATCTTGTTTTCTCATGAAAAGTAAACAAAATAAGCGTTTACTGATAAGACATAGACATGGGAATGGATATAATGATCATTTCGAAGTCAGGGTGCAAATCAGTATTACTTCGTTTATGTACGTCATTTACAAAAATACTTATATCATTTTATAGATTTAATAACATAATAGCGACTATAGTGCATATTGATTAAATTATTAAAAAATATTATATGCTGATGCAATATTTACTCTTATTTTTAAAACAGGTAGCACTAAATGAATGTATGCTATTGCTATTCGCGGATTAATAATTAATTACAATATCCTTTTTACTTAAGCTTTGTAGAAGTTAGATTGATTACAGTTTGATGTTTGTATTTTTATGAAGACAATATTGTTAATATTATTTGTGTTATAATATTAAATGATTAAAATATTAAAAACGTGTGCAATATTTTAAAAACCTGAGTCCACTAAAAATATAAAAGGTAAGGCTTGTTAATATTTAATTGCACTAATTTGTGTCATTCATACAATGACTAATAAGCAATAAGGACTCTATTATCATTTTTCAGTTGTAATTGAAAAATGGTTTGATGATATTGAGCTGCATAATCAATATGTTTGTCACGCCATTTTTGTCATCATACTATTATATTTAAATTATCAGATACTCTAATTAATTTCGTTTATTTCACATGTGTACCTACTTGAAAATTGTCATTAAATTATTTTTATTTTATTTTCTGTTAGTTTTACATTTAGTCATTCACTTTTATAAATTGGTTTCATTCGTTTGTGTCAGTTACTAGTAAATATCACAAATTCTAATTTTGTGTACTACCGAAGGAATGAGGACAAGCGGACCGCGGAAGGCCCCAGACAACCCTGTTGACTGGCAGTGTCAGTCACTCGTCCCTTCCCTTCTGTTGTTCTATAAAAGCTATAAAAGATTAGAAAGAAAGTTTCAAAGTGATGGTGCAAGGGGCGACGGCTGAGCAATAAATAAATGCCTTGGCGGCCGAGCCAAAAAGCGCCCCTAGTGCCTAAAACACCAACTACCAGCACAGACAACGTACTGCACTAAACACCGCTCCCTGTGGCCGTTCGCCAAACTAAAATGCGATTTTCAATCTGACTCCGGAGCCCTCTTAACCACTAAAGCCAAATTTCCCTATAATTTCATCAGAGACAGTCCCAGAGGCCAGGTGCACGAATTTAATCAAAAATTATTTTAGTAAATAGACAATTAGGATTGGCCTATGTTAGGTTAAGCTTGACTAGGCCTAGGTAGATAAATAAAGTGTACTTTTCAAGTCGAAAATAATTGTATTGGAAAGCCAATTAAATATTTGTGTTCAGTATAAAAATATTTTTGAAATTTATGCAGTTTCTTGCCACCAAATAAATTTTGAACATTTTGCTTGAAATGGGTCTAGAATTTACTGTATTTTCACGAGATGTGCTTTTTATTCCACGGAAAAAACGTATTTTACCGTACCGAAAAATTCTAAAACACCAACGTTACAACTTTTAGTATTTTTGTCATATTTCCGTTAATTTTATGGTATTTTAATTAATTTTTTTTATTTTTATGTGTTTTTGGCGCTGAATACAAATTTGAAAACTATTTTGGTCTATTACAAATATTTCTCGAGATATAGCGGAAAAACTACTATCGCAGCGAATTGCGATTAGCGGCCATTACACTATCATTAACAACTGTTAATCACAAAAACCGAATTCACCTATATTCCCACCGGAGTGCCGGCCGGCAGGCCGTCACAGAGGCCAAACACTCGAACTTAACACAAATTAAGAATTTTTATTGAGAAAATAGACAGTAATGATAAGTTAGGTTATGTTTGGTTATGTCAGTAAAAATGCATTTTTGAGCTCAAAGAACAATTTTACTACGAAACCTGTTAGGACCTGTATATTTGTGTTCAGCATAAAAAAAAAACACGAGAAATGAAAAAAAAGTGTTGAAAAATAAAGATTTTTAAAAAAGTTGATTTTTTCACTAACGGTAACAGATAAAAAACTAGTTTTTAGATTTTTCTGTAAAAAACTAGTTTCTGCGGATGAAATCGAACTCCTCAAGAGTTATAAAATCATTTCACCACTTTTCAACATGAAATCGCATTTTCTGAGGTGGCAAGAAAGTGCATAATTACCATATTTTTAAAAAGTTGGTTTTATTTCACTATGAGATAAAATACTAGTTTTTCGATTTTTCGGTAAATAACGAGTTGTCGTTGAAGTCACCTTCCTCAAGAAATATGAAGTCATATTTTGCAACTTTTTCTGCACTAAAACATATTTTCAGAATTGTTTCGTAGGCGCACAACTAGGCCTACCTTAAAATGCCAAACTGTAGGCTATTTGCTGTTTTAAACTAGCATGACTTAGTATGTAGGACTTGTACATGTATGTTTAACATAAGCATAGAAATAGGACTAATTCAGGTTTATTTTTAAAATGTGCTTGCCAACACCCCAACCACAAACTGGTCATATCCTATAGGAATTTACAAGTATCATTGATAGGATGGACTGGAAGTCTAATTATTATTATTAATCACCCAGCATCAAATTACCAACTATGTAGCTTAGTTATCTTAACTACAATCATTTAAGCAAAGGAGAGTCACTGGGTCCAAGTTTAGTAATTTGAGCAACAGCTCAAAATATGCTATTTAAACCATATCTAAGCTTACCTTCTATCTTGGTAAAATCATACTATAAAATGGGGTATATTCAAATTTCCAACATTACTTTTTCTTTGTTGATGAGACCTTAAAAATATAATTATTATAACTAAACGAGAACAAGTATCGCAAATATGACAGAATTGAAGCAGTCAATAGACACTAGCCAGACAACAGACAAGCAATTTAATATGTTCTTCCTAGACGACTAAAATGAGAGTGAGACCAAATCAGACAAGAAACACCAGAGTCGCCTCAGTCAGAGTCAGGCTGATTGCAATTGCCAGTTACACCACACCAGACCGGCAGACCGACCGGATCAGGGTTCCTCCCACTGATACCGATAGATAGTATTTGGCCTGCGCTCCCCCCTCAACATTACAATCTAATAAAAATATGACTGAGTAGAAAGGCCTTAGTGAAAGAAAAGTTTTCTAAAACTGACTTTTTTCTCTAAATTTGACTTTTCTCTTAAAATGTTATTCTCAGCATTATAACAAATTAAATAAAAAGCTAATGCCTTTTCCCGGTGATCGTATCTTCTTCGTATTGAAGCTAAGTTGTCCTAGGAGCGATTTGTATTGTTCAATTGTTATAATGGTAGACTCGGAGTCCGGAAGTGGCGGTAGGCGAGGGGCGAGGAAGATTATCGTTGTAAAGGGCAACTTACAAATATTCGCTCAAATTAGGTCACTCGATGCAGGAGTGACTCATCGGACTGCAATCATTGGTTTAGGTTAGTAGTTCATGGCCGAGTATACGGTTATCAAAATTGTACTATATCACACGACATAGAGCGTATTACGCCAAGCACTAGTTAAATGTAAATAAACGGTAGTGTTGTCCTCAGAGTGACGTGGCATAATGCGCCGGCGACATAAGCCGGGCGTATTTGCCAACCTGCATTCTTACATATGAGACGCCGACACAACGTTGTGCGTATTTTAAGGCGAATATGAATGGTTTTATGAGTGTAGGATGAGTGTGGATGAGTGTAGTCTGGTTACTAACTGTTCAACTGTTCCTCAGAAAGGGCAATTTATTAATAGCCCAACAGCCAGGGCAACTAAGGGTCCTACAGCTTTACGTGGAATCCGAACCACGTAGTGCTGGTCTGATTTTCAGCTAATTGACAAGCCTGTTACTCAGTTACCTCCCCCAAACAACATCCGCACAATGATTACCACTGTGGAATACTGCTTCTGGAACAGTAGTGAACGAACTAAGCCGCGTATTAGACTTGGAAAGTTCAAGAAAACTATGTTAGTTGAGACAAAACTTGTCAGTTTTGTGACAGTTTAAATAGTTTTTTTTCTATTTAAAATATATCATATTCTCTAGTATTTGGTTGTTATTTTCTATTAGTATTTTATAACATATATTCATGCAGGACACTTACTACAGTTTACAACTACATGAAGGAGATAAGGCTACCTAAAGCCACTGGTGGACTGTAGTTAATATGATGTCAAAAGAGGAATTTATTAGTTTACTTCATTATAAACATTAATTTTGCCTCAATGTGACATCGAGTTTCACTTTTGCATTTAACGTTTCTTTCACTCGATGTGTTGCCAGCAAGGTTACGTCTTCACGTATTAAGTCAGCAGTATTCGAAAACTGTACGCTTTTTATTCAGAAATACTTTTCAATTTTCAGATCATCTTTCAGTAACTGCACTTTGACAAGAATATTAAGAGCCTACTCTTCTTATCTGTCCCTGTACATTTGGATGTATGATTTTCTAGTATGAATCTAATTAAACAGACAATTCCGAAATCTAAATCTACCTCTTGAGCAAGCACTAACGCAGCTGAACACTTTTTATCGGGATATAGTCCGACATGGTTCGGACCAAACTAAGAGCGAACGTCGCTGCTAGGACAACGCCTCAAGTGGGCGATATAACGAAATACATTGGCGCAGCGTACTACGCTTTACGTCGCGTGCTCCGAATCGCTTCGATGATAACATAGCTTAAATAATGGTTAGAAAGGATGTATCAGTGTTCTATTTTTGCCTTGAATCTTCTTACTGATTTTTTTAACCCATATTGAGGTTAAGTGGTAGAGAGAGTGTTGCAGCTCTAAATTAACCTCTTGAAGAAGAAATAAAAATGTTTAATGTAATTTCATAGTTTTAAAATTAATTTTATGACACTCTAAAATGTATATGACATAACTGTTAAATGTTATAGTACCACAGCCATTTATCATGACTTTTACTCATTACGTCTTGTCAGACGTAATATTCAACCGCATTTCAGCTGTCACGGCATTTTAAAATTTATAACGAATCAACTTAAACTTATTAATAGTTTAATTTTGTGTGTAAATGTTCTTATAAAGAATATTTAACAAAAGCCAAAATAGTTTAACATTTGTTAGAAGTATAAATAAGTGGGTTGAGACAGTATAAAGAAGTATAGTTAATCAATTCGAGGCAGCACTGTGTCACTTTTAGAAAATAAGAACAAGTAGGGGACCTGAACAAAGTCCTTTTTAGGAAAACAAAAAAGTGACTTCTTAAATTATTGCCGTAATGACTTTATAGAAAGTAGGTCTAATTCTCAAGCGGACTCTGTTGGTCCATCCAGCGCAACACCGAGTACATGTATAGTCTCAGGCTCTTCCTGTCTCTCATCATAGTTTGATTCCCCATCTCGTAACCTAAGACCTTTAAATTTAATAGCGGAAAGTCAGGGCCGTGGCTTGTAGAAATCCACAAAAGAACGTTTGAATGTGGGTTACTTAGAAAAAAGTTATTTACTTAAGTTTACTTTTGCAGAAAAGACAAAGCTAAGGGTGGTGTATTAATTTACTTAAAGAACATATTCAATATTGAGGTAAACAGCCTAAACCTAAATAGCATAGAAGTTTCCAGCTGCCCAATCTTATAGCTGCCCAATCTTATCTTAAAGCTGCCCTTGACGACAAGGCCACTTTAAGGGGTAAGCTAAGTACAAGCCGCGTAGGGCGCTCAGTATTAAACTAGGAGGTAAGAAGTTGAGTGTTGATTCACTTCGCCAAATTCAAACTGTATGAGTAAGGCGTAAGGTTATATTGTAAAATGGAGCCTTGTGAGCATGAGTATACCGCCACTAATAGAGTTACTGTTATTCCCAAATTGACACGAAACCTAAGTATTAAGTAAAAATATTTTTAACCCGAAAATCACCAAAAGGGCATTTGGGAGGGGGGAAGGAAGTTTTTCGGAAAGTTTCAAATAGAAACATAGGTCGTGTTGGTCCTCATTTTTAATGTATTTGTATTATTTTGATATACAAATTCTCAAATTGTTCTTACCCCTAGGGGTAGGGTGGACCAAAATGTATATGTTTTTTTTCTTTTTGAGATTGATGTTACTGTAACTCTTCTGTACATCACAAGGATATACATTTTTTATCCAATACTATCATTGTTGTGCCCTTTCAATTAAGAACAAGATTGGGCACTTATCTTACCACCTTTAAATTTTCAAAAATCGTTAAAAAATTGACAAATAAAAATAGCTTGAAAGTACAAAATGTTGAATAGAACCATATGACATCGTAAAACACTGAATTAAAGAACTTTAAAAAATCTAAAAGTGTTGTATTTAAAGTTTTAAATCATATCTGTTGGTTTTTAAATAGCGGACGCAATCCTATTTTATACTTTGAACATGGGTTTAGGTAAAATTTTTTAACAAAACTATGTCATGCTGCAATTAATATCAAAAGTCTCTAAATTATAACGGTTATTATTATTTATTACGGCTTTCATCTGTATTTAGTTGTTCCTTGTTTTCAGTTTTTCTTAGTTTTGCCTTTAATTTACAAGTCAATAAATGCCTCCTACCTGTCAATTCTTTTAAGGAGGGGGGGAGCACCACAATATTTTTCACTTACAACAGCAAAATGTCTACAACCGGCCCTGTTGTCGACTGATTCACAGTATGAGCTCGTTTCAAGATATAGTTAAATGGATTCACAACAATCTTCTCTGACGTGTATCGGCAACCTAATCCAAGTAACTTAAACTCCTTTTTTACTATTTTGAAAATAACTTACAACAAATTCTAAACACCTCGAGAAATCTAGTTGTATCAGGTGGATTTAATATAGATGTTTTGCAACAACATCTATTTAAAAAAATATACATATATTTTGCCTCAACAAAACTTTTTCGTTATACAAATATTCATATAAGTTTAGGCTTATTTTAACTGTAAAATCACCATACGAATATATGTTTCAGCAACTTGTTTAGATAACTTTGTAACAAATATACAGTTATGGAACCAATTCGGACGTGACTACGGTTGCTGGCCATGCCATTGGTACCTACTCATAAGGTGTATTACTGTGAGAGTAGATGTTATAGTGAATTTAACTACTTAGAATTAAGACATAGACTAAAGCCCCCTTTACACGACTCGCCGAGTCGGAGATAACCTTGGTCCTTGATCAGCAACTTGCCGAGTTCTACGTCGTCAGAACAGGATATCCGGGATTTTGCAAGCTAGCCCGGAGTGGCTCGTACGACCCGCGAGCCACCTCCTCCGTTCCGTTGAGGAGTTGTAGGCGAAACATGAAAGTGCCTATAAAATATCAAAGGCTTTGGACAAAATGCGAGCTTGACTCGGCTCGTTGTACTGCTCTCACGACCTGCTAAAGATCATACTCCATACATTCATCTCTGGTGACTCACAATTTTGGAAATAATTTAGGAAGGTACAGATATATTTTTTAGTGCGAATTTGAAATTATTTAGCGTTTAACTGGGAAATGCTTTTTCTACTGATTATAAATGTCAAAAAACTAAGTAACTCGGACAGTTTAAAGTTATAAATACTGTTAATTTGAGTTTTACAATTAAATAAAATCGTTTATTATCCGTAATGAAAATTACTAATGTTATAAGATTTTATAATTCAAATGTGTTATCCAACCGATTGTAAACGGCCTGCGAAAAGCTTCAGCGCAATAGACTCTGTCCCCCACAACGCACTGTCTTATGTTCTTACTTGGTACAGAGCACGTTATATAGAACACACGGTAGGGGTCACGGGCAGGTTCCCCTCCTCACCGCTACGTCATCGGGGAAGACCGAGCCGAGCACCGCATCGTATGTATACACCACAATGTGCAGCTATTTGATGTTCAACTGTACTTCGTACATGAAACATGTATTTTATTTGTGCATATAGGAAAGCTTAGTTGGCAATAGATCGTAATTGAATTGAATTAAATCCGTTATATGTAGTAATATTACCATTTATTTTAAAGTAGTAATTACTGTACAGTCAATTAAAATAAAGCATTTTTTTTACCAATGGTAAACGAAAACATTACACCTGTTACAAATGATAGCTATTTTAGGGTACAATAATGAAGCCCAATATATATATATATATATATACATATTGGCATATATATATATATGTATATGTATATATATGTATATATACGCCAAATACCACTAACTCACTCACTGATCATTGTTTCTTGAAAACCACTTAAACCTCCGAGGCTGAAATGTTGTAGTATGATTGATCTTAAATTGTAGGTGTGCGATAAGAAGAGATTTTGAAAAATTCTTCATATTTACGAAATGGCAGCCATTTTAGTGCCAAACATTTTTAAATGTCAAAAACAGTGTTTTCCAATTCAGCTTATTATGGCTAAACGAATGACCACATTGAAAAATTAATAACATTTTCAGAATCAGATTTGAGACGATCTATAACCATAGACCTTCTTGCTATAACTGTGTTCCTATGGCTTTTTGCTCTATCTCGCCCACTTCACATTTAGATAAAGATTTTCATTTTTTGTGTGTGAAACATAACCGCTACTTTGCATACTATAAAAGTAGACTTATATGGTTTTCTCAATAAAAAAAAAAAAACTATTATTTATTATAGAATAGAACACATCATTTTTCAGATAAAAATAAAAATGTCACACTGCAATGAACGTGTGAACAAGATGACGCTACTATGGTCTTTAAATTCAGATTTATAAACTTTAAATTCTTAGTTTTCCCTATGTAACATGTATTAGATTTAATTTATATCTAAATAGCATATGATTTTGTAGTGTTAATTGTTACGGAAGTTTAGTTTACGTTCTCAGTGAAAGTAGTTAACTGAAAGAAGTGTTCTATTGTGAGTTTTGTTAAATCACATACAGGTTTTTTATTCTCTTTTTTAATATTGGTAATTATGGACATTCTTGCCACCTCTGAAAATACGATTTCATGTTGAAAAAGTGGTGAAAAATGAGTTTATATTTCTTGAGGAGTTTGATTACATCCGCGGAAAACTCTTTTTATCGAAAAACTAGTTTTTATCTGATAGTGAAAAAACCAAATAGTGATTTTTCGACAATTTTTTTCATTTCTCGTGTTTTTTTATGCTGAACACAAATATATCCTCTTCAGTCCCATTGTCCACATATGTGGACAAACTTTATACTTGATTTTATAAACTGTTAGAAGGGAAATTCAATGTCAGAGTAGGGAATTTTCGGTTCTGCATACCCTGCACTGTACCTCCAATCGGTTTGGCCAGCCTGCTAGCATCCATAACAGTTTGAGGAAAATGGTTGCCAAGTAATGACATGACTCTTTGAGGTTAAGCAAACACTCAGGTAAGTTTTTTCTTTCATAACCTTTTTTACCAAATATTTAAATTACCTAGAGATACTTTTGCATTCTTATAAGTATAACCAATGCATTTATGTTGTTTTGACTTCGTAATTATTGATTTTATGATTTAGAGAAGTAAGTAAAGTTATTTGTCCACATGTGCGGACATTGGGTTTCAATGCCTAAACGGACCAAATTGTATTTGTCCACAAGTGTGGACATTAGGTTTCAATGCCTAGATGGACGTATCTATATTTGTCCACAAATGTGGACATTAGGTTTCAATGTGTATATTGCATCTTTTTTAATTAAAGTGTTTTGTTTCAGAATGACTGAAAAAGGCCGTAGAATCTCAGACACAGAACTTCTAAAAATTCTCGAAGACAGTTATTACGAAGTTGATGATCTAGATGCAGACCCCGACTTCATTCTTTCAAAGGATGACATGCGTCAAGACAAACTTGATGATCCAATCTCACAACAAGGCAGTGACATTTCAGACTTTTATGACATTCCTGTACCTGATATTGATGTTACCGACCTTGACAATGACTTACCTGTACCTGATAATACCATACATGACCCTGACAATGACTTCCCTATACCTGATAATGAAATACCTAATCCAGATAATAACTTACCTGTACCTGAACCAGACAAAGACTTCCATGTACCTGATGACATACCTTTTTTAAATAATAGTAACTTTAGACCAGAGCAAGGCAGAGATGTAGTTGAAGGGGGATGGCGAGGCAGTGATAGTGGAAGAGGACGAAGAGGCAGAGGAAATGGAAAGGGAGTACGAGGTAGAGGAAGAGGTACCAATAGAATAACAGTTGAACATTGGAAAGGTAAGCAATTGAATAATACCTTTCCTCAATTTATACCACCTGCAGACACTCGTTCTAATAGAGAAGGATGGAACCCTTTACAATATTTTTTAGAATATTTTGATGAACATTTTTTTAACCTAATGGTGGAACAAACTAACATTTATTATCACCTTACTACTGGAAGAGAATTAAAAATTACTGTATCAGAAATAAAATCATTCGTTGGCATTTCAATGCTGATGAGCACATTAGGTTATCCAAGAATACGATTATACTGGGATGCTATTTTTGGTGTCAACCTAATCAGCAAAGCCATGCCAAGAGATAGGTATTTTCAGTGTAGATCTGCAGTCCATGTTGTTAATAATAACGATGTAACTGAGGAAACAAAAGCTAAAGATAAATTGTGGAAAGTAAGGCCAATTATTAATTGGTTTAGAGAAACCATTCTAAGAATTCCTAGGGAAAATCAGTTGAGCATTGATGAACAGATGATACCTTTTACAGGACATGTAGCTATTCGCCATTTTGTACCAAGAAAACCCAATCCTACTGGTCTAAAAAACTATGTGTTGTCAACCAAACAGGGGTTGATACTAGATTTTGAAATCTACCAAGGTGCGATTACAACTAAACTTGCACCAGAGGTAAATGGTAAACTGAAACTAGGGACTGGAGGCCGGGCTGTATTAAGGCTAGCTGAAACATGCCCCCATGGTACACAACTTTATTTTGACAGATACTTCACTGGTATGGCTTTGTTAGATGCCCTCAAGGAAAAAGGGATTTCTGGTACAGGCACAACAATGAAGCAAAGATTTCCAAACACTAATTTAAAGTCAGACGTAGAATTAACAGCTGAAGGCAGGGGTATGTGTGATTATAAGGTAAGAGATGATGAAAATCTGCTGCTTCTAAAATGGGTAGACAACAAGACTATTACCTTAGCATCAACTATTCACGGCAAGACTCCACTTTCATTTGCTAAGCGTTATTCGAGAACATAAAAACGATATGTTGATGTAGAAATGCCAAACATTGTTAAAGAGTACAATCTAAACATGGGTGGTGTAGATCTGCATAATAGAATGTTGTCACATTACCGATCCTATCACAGAACAAAAAAGTGGCCAGTGCGTTTCTTGGAACATTTCTTTGACATGGCAATAGTTAATAGTTGGTTAACTTACAAAAATGACTGCTTTAAAGCTGCAGTTCCTAAAAAAGACATCATGGATCTGCACTATTTTAAAATGAGGCTATCCCAGCTTCTTATTCTTGAAAACCGCGCACCTAAGGAAGCTTCAGAAACAGATAGTGAAGAAGTTCAACCGAGAAAACGGCAAGCTGGGAGACCTGGAAGGATCTCACTCCCTTTGCCTGAAAAAAGAAAAAAGGGGCAATGCATCTACCAGAAGCTATGGATTTGAAAGAAGCCCAACGCTGCCGGAACCCTGGTTGCACTGGAAAAACCCGCGTTTAGTGTACTGAATGCAAAAATTTTTCATGTGTTTTGAAGAATAAGAATTGCTTTTTAAGTTTTCTTAGTTAAATGTAAATTACAATTAGCATTAATCTAGATTATTAAAGTCCTATTCTAAATCAAAAGTGTTGTGTTGTAACTTTTTTTAACCATTACCTAATAAAACATTTCATTAGTACCGTACATAGTTGAGACCCAATGTCCACAGCTGAGGACAAATTTTTTTTGTAAAAAATAATTTAATAAAAAATCTAAAAAAAATGTTTTGTGTCAATTTAAATAGGTTTAAGTATACAACTAAAGAGAAATTCATAATTATTTAAGTCTGTGACTCTCGGGACTGAAGAGGATATAACTGGTTTTGTATAAAGATTATTTTATCAGCTCGAAAAATGCATGTTTTACTGACATAACTTAACTTATCCTAATTGTCTATTTTCTCAACAAAAATTCGTGTTTTGCGTTAAATTCGAGTATTTGGCCTCCATGACGGCCGTCACTCCGGCGGTAATATAGGTGAATTCGGTTTTTGTGATTAATAGTTGTATATAATGATCGCGTAATGTCCGCTAATCGCGGTTCGCTGCGATAGTAGTTTTTCCACTACCGGTATATCTCGAGAAATATTTGTAATAGACCAAAATAGTTTTCAAATTTGTATTCAGTGTAAAAAAACACATCAAAATAAAATGATGATTAAAATACCATTTAAATTAACGGAAATATGTCAAAAATACTAAAAGTTGTGACTTTGTTTTTTTTCTCTTGATAAAATACGTTATTTCCGCGGAATAAAAAGCATCAATTCTAGACCCATTTCAAGCAAAATGTTCCAAATTTGTTTGGTGGCAAGGAACAGCATGGATACCGATTTTTTCATCAATATCTTACCTAATGTACGATACTGCCTCGCGTACACACCAGGTTTGGGCAAGTACCGTTCACCATGTTTGTAACAACTGACATCAAATGAGGCTAACATT
>JAQJVL010008830.1:0-18242 GCA_035578905.1 Stictocephala bisonia
TGACGCTAGACGGGTCGCCTACATAGAGAGCGCCTTCTATTGGTGAACGCAATTCGTATACAGTATTCACATTGCCTACGTACAATATCTCACGGCGTTCCTCTTACAACTACTGCCATTGTGCTAACAGAATGTTGACATCCGTCAGGTTACGTGAGTAGGGATGGTAACGATATGTCGATATATCGAAAATATCGATTTTTTTTCTTTTCGATAATATCAGCCATATCGATATTTTGGTCCGATATATCATATCACTAAATATTGACGTTATTCTCTCTCTCCTCAAAAATCATCACGATTCGGAAAAAAAAAGATCTAAATTGCCTTTTATGCGTACAAAACACGCATTGAAATAATAAATTAATTATATAACTGTATTTAGTATTTTTACGTGAGGTTAACGCACTCAAATGTAGTTCAGTAAATAATTTTTGTATTTTTAATGTTCATAAGATGCCTAGTGGAACTGTGAAAAACTAAAATAACAATGCTATTTAATTATTCTTTTATAATTACTATAATAATTAAAGGTATAATTAGTAATAATATGTTACCCAATATATCGATATTTTTATTTTGTTATTATTGTTAGATCAATACTTGGTTTGCGATATATCGATAGTTAAATTATCGATATGTTGAAAATATTTGACATCGTTATACTTGAGAAACATATAGTAAGTATGGTACATACATGGTTAAATATAGTGATTTCAGATGTCGGCACAGGTAGTGCAGTGCTGTAACCCTGCTACTTGGGGACAAAATATTGAGGAGCTCTTAGACGGTGGGTTATATGCTTAGTCCGTTAATACCGACACTGTTTCCGCTTAATAGTTGCCATCGACATAGACATAATTACCGGACATAATTAATAATACATCATGTGTAACATTAAGCATCATTTTCTCATTAGAATTAAGTATTATAAGAATTGTAAGCACACAAACGTAATAAAGATTAATATATTCACAAATACAGCATATTAAACTATTTGGAAATTTGATGATATCCCATGACCCGGACCGTTTTACCGATACTTAGAATATTTGAAATAAACAGTGATAAATGTGTACAGTTTTATTGATTATAATATTCGTACTTACCAATTAACTCATTGGTTTTATTTACTTATTTATTATTATATTTTTTGGAAAAAGTAGATGCCGATTTCCTTTTTAACCATATTCTGGCCATTCCATATAGATTATTGACTATAATCTTGTATTGAGTATACCGAGTAAGCGTGATAACCAGTACAGAACAAGTTGAAAATTACTGATAAAACTAACAGTCAAGGCTGGATTCGAACCAGCACTATCTATAACTTCGTTTCAAAGTTATGACTCTCCCAACAAATCCAAATACCTCAACTTTCCTACTTTCTAGATATCTCAACTTTTAAGGTATTACCTAGCTATGCTGAAGCTGTACTTTAGAAGTGTGCTATTTGATGAGCATATGTTAATTATCTTTAAAACGTGAAAAATTATGTTTACAATAATTAATGTTTGTATATTTATAGAATTTATTATTATTTTTATTAATTATCAAGACTTTTTCAAACAGAAATGGGTGAATGGGAGATGAAAATGAGTATGACGAGTAGACAAATGAGTGTAGTCGTTGTTACTAGCTAAGGTCAACTGTTTTAAGCCATTTATTAATACAGTAGCCTAATAGCCAGGGCAACTAGGGGCATACAACTTTACGTGGAATCCAAACCACGTAGTATTGTTCTGATTATAATCTTACTTATAGGCTTGATACTCATTTCTCTTCCCTACACAACACCCGAACAATGGCTACCACCCAATATGAACACTCCAAATTGTTCTAGTATAGTCCATGTCGATGGCAACTATTAAGCGGAAACAGTGTCGGTATTAAGGGACTAAGCATATAACCCTACCGTCTACAATCTCCTCAAGGTTTTGTCCCCAAGTAGCAGGGTTACAGCACTACACTACCTGTGCTGACATCTGGAATCACTATATTTAACCGTGTAGGTACCATACTTTCTATGATGTTTCTCAAGTATAAGGATGTCAAATATTTTCAACAGATCGATAAATTAACTATCGTTATATTGCAAACCAAGTATCGATCTAACAATAATATTGAAATAAAAATATCGATATATCGGGTAACATATTATAAATAATTATACCTCTAGTTATTATAGTAAGTAATTATAAAAGATTAATGTAATAAATTGACTGGTTATTTTTTTCTCACAGTTCCACTAGGCATCTTACGAACATTACAAATATAAAAAATTACTAAACTAAATTTTAGTGCGTTAATCTCACGTAAAAATACTAAATACAGTTATATAATTTATTATTTCAATGCATGTTTTGTACGCATAAGAGGCAAGAATAACGTCAATATTTAGTGATATGATATATCGGACCAAAATATCGATATGGCCAAAATAAAAGAAAAACATCTATATTTTCGTTATATCGACATATCGTTACCATTCCTACTCACGTAACCTGACGGATGTCAACATTCTGTTAGCACAAAAGCAGTAGTTGTAAGAGAAACGCCGTGAGATATTGTACGTAGGCAATGTGAATACTGTATACGAATTGCGTTCACCAATAGAAGGCGCTCTCTATGTAGGCGACCCGTCTAGCGTCAACCGCACATATGAACGGACACAACCTCCCTGATGACAGAACGAATTGACTGGTCATATAAAGTGTAATAATGGTATAACTGATATAAAATGTGGTTAAAGCCAGGTTATCTATAATATTAATTAATAACTATCAACTTTTCATAAATAGGCACGAGTTGTTCGAAGATAAAAATTATGCTAGACAGTGTAAAGTGAAATAAGTCTATGCGGAATTTACTTGTTACTCAAGATGTCCACTTTATTAGTCCAACAATCTATTTTGTGACATAGTACTGGGTTTATTTGCTTAAACATTATCATTGGAGAAATTTGACACTGAGTTGTTTTTAATCATCACCTATAAAAACCCCCTATAGGTGGGATGAACCTCCCTCGTAGGGAGTGGACACTCTTGAATCGGTTCCGAACTGGTGTTGGCAGATGAAATAACTGGAAGTATAAATGGGAATTGACCCTACATCAGTCATGTGATTGCGGGGAGTCTATCCAAACAATTGATCACATAGTTACAGAGTGCCCCCTGCGCTCTTTTACGGAGAGATTGGTTAGCATACACAGAATCAGTGAGGCAGGTGTTAGATGACTCGATGGATTGGACTTAGTTTTGTGACAAGAGATCACTTTACATTTTATAATCAATGAATAATTAATCATGACTTTTGGATATTTATTCAAATATATATCGCAATTTAACTAATAAGTTTACAACAAACCATACGATATATACTGACCCTAAACGTAACTTTTAATGGATCATCGATTCATTGCCCATACCATGATTTCGATCTAAATCATTAAACAATGATCTATCACTCTTGATTGGTCCAAGACTGTTGCATTAAACAATAGAGAGATCATTGAACTCCTGATGGAAAAATTTAGCTATCATTTTTTAGGGGAGGTGGTCTTCGGTGGGGGTAAAATAACCTTTGATTTACTTCTAGAACTAACAAATACTCCTTCAGAATTACGTGTTGGGCTCAATATACTCAGAATATGCTTTAAGAAGAATTTATTTACATCATTACTAAAGTGGTTTGTATGTTAACATCATCTGCAGTCTTTTTATTATTTTTATAAGAAAGGATATGTGATTATTCATACCTGTTGATATCGTAAAATAAATCATGTATATTAGTAAGTATGTAACAAAATCATATTCAATGTTTTAAGTGCTAAGGAAAGGTGAGATTGTGTGTTTTAGGTAAGAACTTGTTGAATGGTAAGTAATGTAACCTTATGTAATATGTCTGAAATATTAAAACTAGACTTAAGTCTTTCTTAAACCAAAGTATCTAAAAAGCAACACTGAAAATTAAAAACTATGATTTTGTATCGTAAAATAAACGTTTTAAAATTAATAAACAAACAATATATTTTAAAATCTAAATGAATTATTTAATTAATTTATACCATTCAGGAAAACATAACAATTTTTAGAAAGTAAAAAAATGGAATTGAATATTTACTGTTGTGGCTACTAGAATACATAGATCTTAATTATTAACTAAGAATAAAATGACAATCGAATCTAGTTCATTTTATTGCATATATTATCAACTGTTTACAATAAGACATAAGATATAGACACAATTATAAATTAATTAGCCGCTGACCTGAATAAACAGCTTTAGGAAACATTTTTGTGAGGAGATTAATGTGTTTAAAAAGTTTAAATAACTTTAAACAGAGTTATTATGTGAAAGAGGTAGAATTAGCTATATTAATATTTTCTTTTGAAGCTGAAGTTAAGAAAATCAATATTTGAATTTTTCAATAACTAGTTGGATAGTTTTACAAGAAATTCGCAAATAAATATTATTTATTATATGACTAAGAATTAAAGGTTTAGGTCCCAAATACTGAAAATAATTTAATTCCCTTTTATAATTGGTTCATTCACTTTGAGAAACCTTAACAGACCTTATAACAAAACTTGTACGATAAAAAATATTTAATAGTGTCTGCCGATTACCACTTATAATTCAAAACAATCTTAACATTTTGAAAATGAAAAGTCTTGGATGGAAGGACATTCAAAGATTTATATAGGTGAAAAGAGCTTTCACTTCTAATCTTCTTGAGGATAATTTGTAAAATGTAACTTTGTGTAGCTCTCAACCTGTTATTTAAGTTTTGTATGAGCTAGCCCAGTGTATAAAACCGTATTGCATCTTTGAATTTATCAGAGCGAAATAAAGAGTGCGCAACATTTGGGTATGTAAAAATATCTTAAGAAATTAAATTTTCCAATTGAGGTTCTTAATTTTTGAATGCAGCTGTAAATTTGTCAAAAGTAATTTTTTCGTCTAGTTTGATGCCCAAATATTTAAATGTTGAAATGTTTTCCTTACAATAAATACTAATTATTGTTGTTGTATTTTGAATGGAAGGAACAGATTCGATATCCCAATGATTGCTGACTATTCTTGGAGCTTTTTGTGCATTCTTCATCATAGGTCCACCATTTCATCATGGGAAATATCATTTATTTATTTTACTTTTTATACATCCATAAGACGCCGATCAAGATATGGGCAAATATGGATTTCGAATCAGTGTAAATGAGCGAATTTAGTTATTGTAATTAAGGGCCAAATGACAAATGAATAGTCGGTTGTTATCAGCTGATCTCTCTCAAAATGTGTTACGACTTTGATTGGGATCGAACTGAAAACCTTTAGCTTATGAAGCTGGAATTAAACCAACTAAGCTACCGACCAATCAATAAGTAGAGATATATTATTGTAAGTAAAACACATATTCTAATCCAATAGAATCTATAGTCAATGCTAGATTCATGTTATATAAATTGAATATACTCCAAAATCTTATCTGTATAAAATAATAACAAAATATCACTGGAATACAGTATCTAAAATAATACTATAAATGAGTCGAAATTTTGTTTTTTTAACGCTACTATCTTTTTCTTTCAGGAGATGGCTATTATTGTTTTATCCTTATTCTGCCCATTCCCCATTGACTATTGATCTGTGTAGGAAACGTTTAGAGGCAGAGTAAGGGGGAGAACCGGTACAGAAGAAGGTGCAATTTAATGATAACAAGTTTCATCCAAGGCCAAGATTCGAACCTGCGCTATCTTTTATTTAGATGTACGATCTGACACCTTTAGACTGCTTGATCACCGAATAACTCTAAATAGTTTATGCTGACTATAAAATTTGACCAATTATTCTTGAAAAACTTTTATTAAAAGCCATTTAATGAATAGTCACAGAGCACCGAAGACATTTTTAACTTTTAAATAGTATTCCAATTGTTTTGACAATTAGATTTTTCTGATTCTTGCATTGGAATTGAAATCAAAATAATCATTTAAACTTCAAACTTTCAATACGACTTACAATACACAAAGTGTCTAGGTACATATATAGTATAATTAGGTGTTTAGTCACTTTGTGCTTATTGACAATGAGTTTAATAAGTTAATTTAATATAAAACTTCATTCTATGTCAGTTAATCCTATCTAGTCACTTGATTTTTTATTTTCAATCCAATGTGCTTGTTGTCATATTGACTCTCCAACGAAAAAAATATTGGATATGAACTTATATTTATTATAAGTTTAAAACTAAGTATGTAAAGTAAATTCATAAAGATTTTTTATATTAGGGCTTTAGTGTAAGTGAAACAAATTATTATAGTTTTTGATTCAACTATAAATTAATTAAAAAAAGTATGAACTTTTACTTTGTTACTTTCTCCCATATGCGTTAGCATAGAGAAAGTATTGTGATGATAAAAAAAATGTTACAAGTTGTAATTTAAAATCCTTTTTTGGATCCACTGAACCTAAAAAGTGTTTTTTTCTAAAAGATTTTGGAAATCTGTTCGTATGTGCGTCTGTCTGTGTGTATGTGCACTTCGCTGGAGACCAAACGGATGGGTACATTTTTATTACATTTGGTATGAAGGTGTATTTAGCAAATATTTCCATACCTTTGTTTCAATTTTTTGAAATTTTAGTTTTTATGGGTAAGAAACGTACAAAAATGGAATTTTCCTATAATTATTCTAACGATTTCAAATTTTCAGGAAATATGTGAATTACAATTCAAAATATTTTGTGAAAGCCGCATGTATCTAACTTGGCTAGTTTTTTAGTAAAAAAAAAAAAATACATTTGGGAATCAAACTGGTAATTTTCTAAGTTTAGATTTTTGTGTGTTTAATATGAGAAAAAGTTTGTGCCAATTCTTTGGAACCATTTATTTTCGATATAAAACTGTAATGGATACATAAGACGAAGACTATTTTCTTCTAGAATCAGAATCAAATCACTTTATTTTGACAGTAAAACCACGGTATAGTAGCGTCATTAATCTAAACAGAACATTCTTACAAAATACATCTAAATAGTATCTATTTGATCTGTTAAGAAGTCCTTAACCCTATAATAACATTTACTTAACAGAAGACCTTTCACCGTCTTTCCAAAGCCTTTGAACACATCATCAACTTTCTCCTTAACTGATGCAGGTAGAACATTAAACAACTTTACTGCATTGTAATTAGTATATCTCTTAAAAAAGAGAGCTACCTTACACTAGCTAAATAGGTTAGTTAGGAAGTGTACACATTAAAAAAAACCAATAAAATAAATAATCTTATTGTATGTAAAAGACAAAAACCTCATTCACTCAGGTGTTTAAATTTCTTCAACTTCCCGATCTACAGGAGATCAAATTTTGCAAACAGTTTCATAGAGTCTCAATTAGGAAAAGTGTACGTTTTTCATCATGGTGGCACAGTGGCTAAGGCCTCGCACTGTGGAGTGCAATTTCCAAGGTTCGAATCCCCGACTGAGCTAAGGTCGATACTTCACTCGTTGAATTATGTTCACGCACAAGCTGGTTGAATTATCTGTAACTCGTGTTACCTGGTGAGTAAAGTTCAAACATGAAAATAAAATAAATAAAAATCTTGAACATCCACTTTACAGTATATTAGTTACCTTAGAAAAAACGTCTGTTTATGTTCAAAACTTTAATTTATCGAATGAACAAATGAAAATAAATTCAATTTATAACTGCTCTGTTATCAGAAAAAAACACATTTTTGAGTTTTAGAGGGTCTTAAAATAGATGTTGTAAATGAACTTGAAATCAATATTTTTGGACCATTAATAAAGTTTCTCAATACCACGAAAATGGACAAAAATAATTCCTAAAAACGAATAACAGTAGCCCGGTTTACTATTTTAGAGCCCTTCTTTTTTTAAATTTCTTTTACAAAGCGATACATGTGTAGTTAGCTAGTAGAAAAGAAAGCCTAAGCCTTATGCATATATTACAGGGTCATATTGACAAGAAAGTAAAAGAAGTACAAATTAGTTATTTTGAAATTCAAATGACCACTACTTTCGAAAGTCCGGTTTGCGGCATTTAATTTCTCTTAAATAGACCTTTAATTTGATTCTAAACTCGACCTAGGCTTACGTTGAAGATTTTCGTTCAACTCCTCGTGGGTCGTTCCTCTGAAAAGATGGAATCTTTAATGGTGTAAAACAGTATGTACTTGGCGACCATGATTATGCACAAGATTTCACTTTTACAAGTGAAGTCACACAAAGGTTATGAAAGTGTTTCAATATTTTTAACTTCTCCCTATTTTTGAATTTCATAGATGGTAAAACAATAATTTGAGTTGTAAGTTTAAGAAATAGCCTCAGTGGAGAGCTACTTGGTTAGTTGAAGGCCGTTTTACTACCTAGTTCAAATGAAACTATATGAAACTATAATGTCATTTTATACCTACATATTATTATAGCTCATAAAAAAATTTAATTAACAGATTGAGAGATAGACAACGTTATTTTTTTAAGTATTATCCTCTAGAAAAGTAGAAGTGATAGCTCTTTTTCCCTTTATAAATCTTTAAGTGTCCCTATCCAACTATTTTTAAGTTTTAAGATTGTTTTAAGTGCATATCCTTAAAAAACAATGTTAATTATATATTGTTTTAATTATTTTATTGCCAAGAGAACCTAATATCCTATTGAAGGGCAACCGGCTTCAATCCTCTGTTAGGACCTTCTTCAGACGACGTCAGAAATGATGTAGGTAAATGTAATGATAAAGTTCGAGAACAAATAGCTCTAATTTTGTTGTCTTCTGCAGAAAATTCAAAGAGGGTTGAAATCGGCAGCCCTATAAAAAGATAGTAGAATTTCTTGACAATAAAGTAATTTAAAATGTATTATTATTTATTGATAAATAATTCGTAGGCTTAACTCTACAGCATGACAATAAAACTGAATACGTCATTGTTTACAATCGACCTTGTTAAATAGAATACTTAATTTGAATTAAGACATTTTACTAAAAATAGTTTCACCGGTGTATAAAACCTCACCTAGTAAAAAAATTTAGAATTATTTTATTAAGCTTGAAATCTTAACATATTTATAAATTCAGTAACTGAGCTGATTCAAAATCTGATAACCATTAAAATTTATTACCATACATATTTAAGGTAAAATATGCCATAAACATGAAAATAAAAATTTTTTTATTCGAGCTCTTTCCTTACTGGATTTATAATTTAATGTTATAGATGAATCAAACACTTCAGTAACTAGTTATTTTGTAAGGCCATTCGGGAAGAAAGTTACCATCTTCGAATATACACATACTATAATAATTTAACATTTTTAATTAATTTGAAAAACTTATGTTAAAATAAAAATAAAACATATGAATTATTGAAGTAAGAAACATACAAATAATATATATATACATATATATATATATATATATATATATATATATATATATATGTGTGTGTGTGTGTGTGTGTGTGTGTGTGTGTGTGTGTGTGTGTGTGTGTGTGTGTGTGTGTGTGTGTGTGTGTGTGTGTGTGTGTGTGTGTGTGTGTGTGTGTGTGTGTGTGTGTGTGTGTGTGTGTGTGTGTGTGTGTGTGTGTGTGTGTGTGTGTGTGTGTGTGTGTGTGTGTGTGTAAAAATTATATAAATTAAAAATAGTATTGGTGGGTTTTCAAATGTTTCTGGCTCGTTGTTAAGAATTCTTTGAACTGTATTATATATAAGCATCTAATTGCTTTTTATTTTGAACTTCTTTAAGTTAATTACATTTTTAAAATTGTGATTGAAATTAACTGATTACTACGTCTGATTTCTCTTCTTGATACTTTTTTTAGTGAGATTTTTGTGTTCTTTTATCTTAAAACATTTTTATTTCATTTTGACAAATACATTTTTATTACAATGATAGCATTTAATTTCGTAAATTCGTGATTTTTCTTCATTTTTAATTTTGTCTTTTGGATTACCAAGTAAATATTTTAATTTAGATGTGCATTTAAAATATAAATTTACATTGATAATATAAATTAATTGTAAAAAAATATACATTTTTTAAAACTTGTTTGTATTACTTTTGAGAAAGGTACATATGTAACAATTCTTCAGACAGATGTTCCTTCTTTTTTTTTTAGGTATTAGTGTTGTTAGGTTTTGTTTTTATATTGTCTTTTTTATTTATCATTCTTGTAATCATTCCTTGTAATTCGGACTACATCCATTAAAAATTGTGGTTTCTTTGATTTTTGTAATGTCTTTATTAAATTTTGTAGTAGAAAAAGTTGTATTAAATAAACGACGAACTAAAGAATAGTATTAAGCTATATTTTTTAAAAGCTGAATGGAATGAATCAATTGCTATGAATCATAAATTTTCTGTTTTTTAGTTTTATATAAATATCAAATTTAATGTGACCAGATACTTTATTTTAAGAAAGATTTCTAAAAAGAGAATGGAATAGTTGATTTTAATTTCATAAGTACATTTTATGGTTGGATAGAATGCATTTATATCTTTGATAACTTTTTGAAGATTCTTATTATTATTAAAAACTACCAAAATATCATCTACATACAAAATCAAAATTCTAAGGAAGTAATTTAACGTATTTTTTATGCTGTTCGAAATTGCTTAAAAATATTTTGGCAAGAAACCAGATAAAAGGTTGCCCATAGGCGTTCCTTCTATCTGGTTGTAATAATCAGAATTTATTTAAAAAACTATTTTGTGACATGTTTTCAAGAATACGCTTTTAATGAAAGTAAAAGATCAAGTGAGCAATTTTCTTGTTAAAACTTACCCATGTAATTATCGCTTAAGAGCTCTCTTACTTTATTCAAGAGCCACCCCTTTACACTGCAGCTTGTCTATATCACATATCCACTAAGGAGCGTCTACAAAGTTGCTGGTTTTATAATTGGTATCACATTCCATACTTCAATTGGTGGGTTGGTTGATCGATTAATAATTAATTACACTAAATACATTTTACCCTGCACTCCTTATTTATTATTCACTAGGGGACACCCCTGCATGCTTTGCGTGCCAACCTCGAACACACATGGGCTTCCGCTCGATACACAGGCCTTCGGCCTGTTTTTACTACGAATAATTGAAGCTTAACTATATAACGTAAAATCACAATATTTAATTTATGTACTGTATATGAATATCTATTTATTAGTATAAATCCTCTATAATATTACTTAGCCTATTTCAAACGTGTTCATTTCATTTGTTTTTGTTACAAAGGAAGATTAAACTCTTAACGCATATCAATAGGATACAAAATAAACATGTTTATTTATTTACAAAACAGCTGTTATTAATGTACTAAAATCAACATAATATTATCCTTATGGAACAATCTTTCAGGGGTGGCTTTTACCCCTTAGGAGTACATTATCAAGATGACAATACTTTAGTTGTCCTATTTAAGACTTAGAGAAACAGTGTACAACATTTCAGCTCTCTACCTACATGGGAAGTTGGAAAATTGGTGTATTTTTCAGCATTATTGTTGAACTCACTGCCTCCAAACACAATTTGTAACCTCAATAAATTGTAAATATAATATAAATTATGTAGTTGACCCATTATCTACATCTAATGTAACCTACATCTACTACGATTTAATCTAACTGATTCTCTCTTAGCCTAGTGGTTAGCACTCCTGACTTGAGTGCAGGATGTCTCTGGTTCGAATTCCCAGAGGCCCAAACACATTTATAATGGTAGTTTCCGACCGTTGTCCCACAAAATCCTTAAAATTGCTACTGGCGTAGAAAGGAAAAAAGCATATGTTGTCCGCAGTAGTAGGAGTATCAAATATAGCACAACAAATCTGGTTATAGCTATAAATAGTATAAAACTATACTATCCGTTTTCTTGATCATTACTCAACTTTAAAATTCTCACTTCCACAATACCATAATCTTCTGACAAAAAGAGACCAACCTTTAGAGAGAGTTCACAGTTAAAAAGTTTAAAGACGGATTGGTGTTAAAAGTTTTCGCAGCCGTTCACTCTTAATTTGAAAGAAAGGAAAGCAAAGTTTAAATTGTTATTCCATTTCCATTCATAGAAAATATTTTCATTTAAATACTGTCCTTAAAATTCTTTTCTGACTTTAAAGTTATTATTAAAGAGTTTAATTTAGAATAAAAGTCCAAGATTTCCAATCGGTGGGTGGTTTAAGTCTTTAAGCTGCATTCGTGGGTGGTTTTGTCAAAATATTTTGGGTTAGTGGACTGTTTTAATGTTGTGAATAGTTACTCAATATTACACTTAGTATTGTGCTAAGGATAGTGGGGAGGGGCTCAGTTGTGTTATATTTTAAATTAACTAAATCGAACCTGATCGAAATTTATGATTTACGAAGAAATGGTTCTTTCATTCAATACCAATATTCATGTATATATTTGTAATTTGAAGTAATAAGTGTTATAAAACTTGATGTTATACAATGATTAAAAGATTTTGAAATCTTGTGTTTTGACATTTTTTTAACATATAAACATAAGGTAAAATAAATTCATATTTAAGGACAGGGGTAGGAATAGAAATAGTGAACAGTTTAAGTTAAAGAATATCTTATTTTACCAGGTTAAGTGAGGGATAATAGGGCCTCTCTAACACTTATAGTCCGAATAAAATAACTTTGGTACCGGCAGAACGGCCACGCGATACTAGTCCGGACGTCCGTGGCCGCACCGACGGTACCAAAGTTATTTTATTCGGACTATAACCTGGGTAAAAATGACTTAACGTGACTTTAGAACCACGGGAGTGGCAGGGCAATAACTCTTTTAGTGAGTCTCATCGGGAATCGAACCCGGACCATCCTTGAGGCAAGCCTACAACGGCCGATCCAATAATCAGTTTTTATTTTATATTTAAGAGTTTTATAATATATAAACACAGTATTATATACTGAACACAGCCGCAAATTTTAATCTTGAGAAAAATAACAACTGGATGACGCTAGTGATCCTAATTGTCGTAACACAAAGCTTTGACATCCCTCCGATAGATAGCATGGCTGTTCACTTATGATGCAACATAATTAATTAAGTGTAAATGTTCAAATCAAATCATTTATTTGTCTGCTGCAATAGCTGTCTGCATTACCACCACTAGGATGGCTAGCATCGCTTGGTAGGCAAGTAGAACGATTGATCTTCGCTATTGAGCGTTACCACCGCTATTGAGTGGTAGAAGTATAGTTTCATACTATGGAGCGATTTACTCACCAAACTGAAAGTTAACCAATTTCTTAAATAACAAACTGAAATAATACTTATTATAATTTAAGAATTTTTCTAATTAATAATAAACAGGAAGAGCAATCTTATACTGTAACAGAAAATATAAACTTGTATTTTAAATTCATCATAGGCCACATTAAAAAAATTAAATTTTGAAAAATGTAATAGTTCTATATTGTTAAATGTATGAAACAACAAAGTACATTTATCGGGTTACATTTTATGTAACTGACATAACAAATGTAACCATTTTTAGGGTATAATTTCTTATTTAAGTTTCTTTACACGTTTTATAGCTAAACAATCGAACGAACATGTTTCTAATGTAATTGTTCCAGTAGTTCTACATTAACGTTACATTGTATTAATTAACTTGTTTCTCAGTTCACCCTGAGAGAAATTACCATATTTATTTCACTCTCAATTAATGTTGTAGTAATATTGAAAAAGGTTTGTCTCATTTATTGAATCACTGTAATTAACGACCAGAACGTAAGTTTTACAAATAGTATTAATTTTAAAATATTTATTATTTACAGTTTGTTTAGCAAAGATTAATATAATTATATTCGGATAGAAATTTAATAGAGTTTACAATACAATCGTAATTAGTTGAATTGTATTAACTACATCTCATTAATATAAAGAATATTTCATTTACCTACATTGTGTTAGCTACATCATTAATATAAAGAATATTTCATTTATCTACATTGTGTTAGCTACATCATTAATATAAAGAATATTTCATTTATCTACATTGTGTTAGCTACATCATTAATATAAAGAATATTTCATTTACCTACATTGTGTTAGCTACATCATTAATATAAAGAATATTTCATTTATCTACATTGTGTTAGCTACATCATTAATATAAAGAATATTTCATTTACCTACATTGTGTTAGCTACATCATTAATATAAAGAATATTTCATTTACTTATATTGTGTTAGCTACATCATTAATATAAAGAATATTTCATTTACCTACATTGTGTTAGCTACATCATTAATATAAAGAATATTTCATTTATCTACATTGTGTTAGCTACATCATTAATATAAAGAATATTTCATTTACCTACATTGTGTTAGCTACATCATTAATATAAAGAATATTTCATTTATCTACATTGTGTTAGCTACATCATTAATATAAAGAATATTTCATTTACTTATATTGTGTTAGCTACATCATTAATATAAAGAATATTTCATTTACCTACATTGTGTTAACTACATCATTATTATAAAGAATATTTCATTTACTTATATTGTGTTAGCTACATCATTAATATAAAGAATATTTCATTTACCTACATTGTGTTAGCTACATCATTAATATAAAGAATATTTCATTTATCTACATTGTGTTAGCTACATCATTAATATAAAGAATATTTCATTTACCTACATTGTGTTAGCTACATCATTAATATAAAGAATATTTCATTTATCTACATTGTGTTAGCTACATCATTAATATAAAGAATATTTCATTTATCTACATTGTGTTAGCTACATCATTAATATAAAGAATATTTCATTTACTTATATTGTGTTAGCTACATCATTAATATAAAGAATATTTCATTTACCTACATTGTGTTAGCTACATCATTAATATAAAGAATATTTCATTTATCTACATTGTGTTAGCTACATCATTAATATAAAGAATATTTCATTTATCTACATTGTGTTAGCTACATCATTAATATAAAGAATATTTCATTTACTTATATTGTGTTAGCTACATCATTAATATAAAGAATATTTCATTTACCTACATTGTGTTAACTACATCATTAATATAAAGAATATTTCATTTACCTACATTGTGTTAGCTACATCATTAATATAAAGAATATTTCATTTAACTACATTGTGTTAGCTACATCATTAATATAAAGAATATTTCATTTACCTACATTGTGTTAGCTACATCATTAATATAAAGAATATTTCATTTACCTACATTGTGTTAGCTACATCATTAATATAAAGAATATTTCATTTACCTACATTGTGTTAGCTACATCATTAATATAAAGAATATTTCATTTACCTACATTGTGTTAACTACATAATTAATATAAAGAATATTTCATTTACCTACATCGTGTTAACTACATCATTAATATAAAGAATATTTCATTTACCTACATCGTGTTAGCTACATCATTAATATAAAGAATATTTCATTTACCTACATCGTGTTAGCTACATCATTAATATAAAGAATATTTCATTTACCTACATCGTGTTAGCTACATCATTAATATAAAGAATATTTCATTTACCTACATTGTGTTAGCTACATCATTAATATAAAGAATATTTCATTTACCTACATTGTGTTAACTACATCATTAATATAAAGAATATTTCATTTACTTATATTGTGTTAGCTACATCATTAATATAAAGAATATTTCATTTACCTACATCGTGTTAACTACATCATTAATATAAAGAATATTTCATTTACCTACATCGTGTTAGCTACATCATTAATATAAAGAATATTTCATTTACCTACATCGTGTTAACTACATCATTAATATAAAGAATATTTCATTTACCTACATCGTGTTAGCTACATCATTAATATAAAGAATATTTCATTTACTTATATTGTGTTAGCTACATCATTAATATAAAGAATATTTCATTTACCTACATCGTGTTAACTACATCATTAATATAAAGAATATTTCATTTACCTACATCGTGTTAGCTACATCATTAATATAAAGAATATTTCATTTACCTACATCGTGTTAACTACATCATTAATATAAAGAATATTTCATTTACTTATATTGTGTTAACTACATCATTAATATAAAGAATATTTCATTTACCTACATCGTGTTAGCTACATCATTAATATAAAGAATATTTCATTTACCTACATCGTGTTAACTACATCATTAATATAAAGAATATTTCATTTACCTACATCGTGTTAACTACATCATTAATATAAAGAATATTTCATTTACTTATATTGTGTTAGCTACATCATTAATATAAAGAATATTTCATTTACCTACATCGTGTTAACTACATCATTAATATAAAGAATATTTCATTTACCTACATCGTGTTAGCTACATCATTAATATAAAGAATATTTCATTTACCTACATCGTGTTAGCTACATCATTAATATAAAGAATATTTCATTTACCTACATTGTGTTAGCTACATCATTAATATAAAGAATATTTCATTTACCTACATTGTGTTAACTACATCATTAATATAAAGAATATTTCATTTACCTACATCGTGTTAGCTACATCATTAATATAAAGAATATTTCATTTACCTACATCGTGTTAACTACATCATTAATATAAAGAATATTTCATTTACCTACATCGTGTTAGCTACATCATTAATATAAAGAATATTTCATTTACCTACATCGTGTTAACTACATCATTAATATAAAGAATATTTCATTTACCTACATCGTGTTAGCTACATCATTAATATAAAGAATATTTCATTTACCTACATCGTGTTAGCTACATCATTAATATAAAGAATATTTCATTTACCTACATCGTGTTTTCTACCTTTATCTTATTTTAAATCACAAACTTTCTGTTTAATCCGATATGTATTCTTTTATACCATGTTATATACAAAATACTTGATTAAGTTCGATAAAAGTTGCCACAAACCGTTCGTCTAACAAACATTTAAAATAATTTAGTTCCTCAAATAAAAACCGTTTACTCCTTGTTCTTTTTTATTATTTTTTTAAGAACTTTTCGTAAGAATAAAAATAGTAAAAATATTGTCATGTGCAGTTTGAACATTTGACATCGTCTTGAAGATACTCTCTACTTCGTCTATGTAGATTTTCGTTTGTGTGGTTGTCTTATTTCGTTCTGTGCTTCCTTCTCCAAACTCTCGTTGTATTGATTTCTTGGCCAGCTTCCATCATATTCATCTGTGGCTAATTTTTGATTAGGTATTGTTCGTGAATTTTGCTGTTAATTACTTAGTTTGGCTAAAGTATCGTTCATTATATCCTTTTGTGTTTGTTTCAATTAATATTTAATAGCACTCCCCCTTTTTAAATCAATTCTATCCACATTTATAGTTAGGATCATCGGTTCCGAACTGTAAATGTAAGTCATTATATTTGTTAGTTGTTATTTATTGTTATTTTTTCCAGAGTTTTTAAAATTGTTGAGCAAATGGAAAACAGTCTTATTTCGTCGAAAATCTTGTAAAATAATTTTTTGCAGTTTATTTTTTTTTTAATGTCCAAAGTTTAATGCTTTTCTGGTTTATTTCCAATTTCAACTTTTTAATTTCATCTCATCTCATTTCAAATAAATTCAACTCATTTCATCTCACCTCATTTCATCTCATCTAATCTAATCTCATCTTATTTAATTTATTATCTTCATTTAGAACATTATCTAATCACCAAATTGTTTACAACAATATAGTATTGTATTAAACAAGCTTTATTTATTTTCTGAAACATTTTGAGACTTGTCTCATGATAATAGACAAAAATTATAAATGTGTTGACAAGGTTGAATATAAAATATGTTACTAGATGTTAGAGACAAATTAAATTTAAATTTCTCTGTTGTCTGTAAGTATATTGCTCGAATTAGTAACTGTTTGGTTAGCCTACCTTCATAAGCTAAAGGTTCTCAGCTCGATCCACTCAGATTGATAACATTTTTAAAAGGGATCAGCTGATAACCTCTGGCTGTTTGTCATTGAATTATTAATTAACGACACTTTCTAAGGATGGTCGGCCTTAGTTTGTAACAATGACTATATTCGTTCATCTACACTCATCACACTCATTCTAAATCCATCTTATGAACAAATAAAACAAAGATAAATTAAATAAAATAAAGAAAAACAGGTAACCAAGAAGTTCAAATTATAGATTTGCTAACAAATTACTGTAGCAATCTACTGTGCTC
>JAQJVL010008831.1:0-18236 GCA_035578905.1 Stictocephala bisonia
TAAATTACGTTAGTTTATGTATTTAATATAACAGTATGAATTAAAAGGTTTTAGTATTCAACTGTTATGTTAGAGTATTATTTTATTACGGTACTAAAAAATACGATTTTGTAGTGAGTAAACTAATCTGGTATTTGTGCAGTTTATAGACGCTTCGCCAATCTTAAAATTTTTATCACCAGTGGGTAGAAAAAAGGTCTACATTTTCTGAGAAAATACGTTTTATTCCTCGAAAATAACGTATTTTATATACAAAAATCTAAAGTTCTAAATTGTTTTCTAAATAAAAAACGTTATTTTTCATTTATCTCTGTTATTTTCGTGATTTTTTCAACATTTTTATTTAATTCATGTAGTTTTTCATTCTGAACAAGAATTTAGTTTTGTGCTTGGTTGTAAAATATTATTTCTTCTCTATCAACATACAAACAGCTCCTTTAATGTTTCTTCTTTTCCAATTAGTTTCTTTGTAAACTATGCTTGATTTTGATAATTTAATATTTTATTGACTGTATTTAAAATGTGTTCACTTACTTTTGGATGGGTTACTTTTTATATTTTGTTTATGTTCGATATATACTTTTTTCACAAGACTTGATATTTGGCGAAAATAATTATTTTTACATTCACAAGGTAAATTTTTTAATTTTGTTCTTCATTGTTAGGTTTAACATGAGTAATATGACTATTAACAGTAGGATTATTTGAAAATGTTGTTCTAACGTTGATACTTTTGATTTTTTTTAAATTTATCTTTAATATGTGGAATGAGGAGTGTTGTAATAAGTCTTAAGTTATCGTTATTTTAATTAGATTAATGTTATATTCTGTTGTATGATATGATTTTTTTGTCTTCTAAGTAATTGTTTAGTAATTGTTGAAATAATAATTTAATTTTGTTCAAATCTTCATCAGTAAATGAAATTTTTATTGCCCTATTAACCCTAATCCTGGCGGCTATTTTTTTCCTGTACTGGCAAGCCATTTTTATCTTTGTTCAAGGGGTTTTTTAATTCCTAAAAATATATATTTGAGTTATTAATAAATATCTCTAAATTTTTTGTTCAGAAATAAATGTAGAATCTGTAGGTATACATAATAAAAAAGCATTAAGAACTTTTAAAATAAAAAAACTGTCAATCTAAAGAAATAAAACATTTTAAATTAAAAAATAGGGGGACATGCCATTTGCTATATACTTACATTTGAAATTTTGAGTTTCTAAAACAGCCACAATGTATGTAGTTTCTGAAAATTTATTGTGTTGCATAAGGGTATGTAAACAATCAAAATAGAAAATCTTTTTCAGTTCTTTTTTCCATTTTACATACTCATATTTGGTATCATACGGTTTGGTAGGCTTTCTATTTTCCAATGATGCCTCGCCGATTGATGTAAGTTGAATAGAAATATCATAATTATGGAAATAGCGGGAGCATGTTTTTATAACATTAAGCATTTCATCTTCAGGATTTTTTGTAAATATAGGGTACTTTTAACTTATTATTTTATCTTCTATATTTATATAGTAGATTTTTGTAATTTTATCAGCAAAATCAAGATAATTTCTTTTATAAGATTTCTCTGACCCAAATAAAGGAGGAAAAAAATGCAGAAGGTATTTTCAGTGTTTGTAACTTGGGGAACTTATGAAATCCCCCATAGGTCTTAAAGGAATTTCAATTTTATTTATTTTTGGTCTTTTTTACATATATGGTGGTTTAGAAAACTGTGGAGAAAGTTTTCTTGTTAATGTGTCAGATAGAGATGATTTTTTATATTTTATAGCAGACTTAAATTTAATTATTTATTAAATTATTTGTAGGGTGTTTTTTATGGGAATATATTATCTACCTTCTAGTAGAACAAACATGTTTTTGCTATAGTGTTGTGTTTACAGTATGAAATAAATAATAAATCTGAATTAATGAAAACAAGTATATTTGTGAACCATTTCACATTCATTTTGTAACTGAACTCGTTTTAAACAATTAATTATAAAAATGTAAACAAACAAACATCTGTAATATATATAATAAATAGATAAAATATAAACACATGTTTCAACATAATATCAACTCTCCCCAGCTAACTAAGAAGTTGCTGGAAGTGAAACCTGACATTATAAAATTTGGTCTATGTGTCTTTGCCAAATGACACCACTGTCCATCTTAATTTTATAAAGCTAAAATCAACCCAACGTTATCCTTATGGACCAATCTTTTAAGGGTGCTTTATACCCCTTAGGAGTACTTTATCAAGATGAAAATACTTTAGTTGTCCTATTTAAGTTCTAAAGAAACAGTGTACAAAATTTCAGCTCTCTACCTACATGGGAAGTTGGAGAATTAGTGATGAGTGAGTCAATCAGTGAGGGCTTTGCCTTTTATATATATAGATTTTAATTTTAGTAATAGTAAACACATGTGTTTTATATTACAGATGGTATTTGTTTACATTTATAATACATTGTGTAAATGGCAATTTTTATTTTCTAAATTATTATAAAAAGGAATAAAATATCTTAAAACCGTTTCTTAGCAAGCACCTACGACCTAAAAGTAACTCACATACCAAATTTCAGCATTGTAGGTGCTATAGTTATTGAGAATTCGTGATGAGTGAGTGAGTCAATTTGGCTTATATAGATATAGATTAATTTTCTTTTTCAATAATCTGTCCAAAATCCTATTTGTATGTTGAACTAGAATAATTTCTAGCTTGTACCCTGTCACCAACCTTGAATACTCTAAATAACGCCACTTATTGGTTTTGATTCCTTCACCTTGAATGGGTACAGTAAAGACAAATGTGTTCTAATAGATCTTCCAAACATTAAATGGTACACACTTGTTACTGTCGAATACGGTGCCTGCCTTAGCTGCATCAACAACCTGAGAAGTTTTAAATATAATTTGCCTGTCTCGTCTTCCATTGCTCTAAGAGAATTTTTTGCTGGAAGAGAGAACAGTCTGTACAAATCTCTCTTCCTGTCCGTTCGAGGAAGGATGGTATGGTTCAGTGGTCTTATGAGAGACTCCATTTGACCTTAAGAAGTACCCAAAAGAGTTTCATGTAAAACTGACTACCATTGTCAGTGACTATCAATACAGGAAGCACAAAATTAGTAAACATCTTCCTCAATTGTCTTATACAAAATTAAGTAGATATGATCTTAGTAGGCTCAATCTCAACCCATTTTGTAAAAGCATTAACTACAATAAAATAGAATTGAACATTCATTGAACCAGCACAATCAATATGGAGTCTTTCCTAAGGTCTGCAGGTTGGTTGCCATGGATGGCTCGCTTCCTTGGTAGGTTCATTCTGTTTAAGGCAACATTGTCTACACTGTTTAATCATTCCCTCTTTGTCATCATCGATGTTTTTCCAAGTGCAGTGGCTTCTTGCAAGTGTTTTCATGCGAGTCATACTCAAATGGCAAGTGTGGAGCTCCTATTTAGGACTTTGTTATGGAGAGATTCTGGTATCATAATTTTCCACCCTTTAAATATTAAATATGTCTTGAAGTGTTAGTTCATTATCATGAAACCCAAACTTTTTGACACTTTGTCCTTTGTTTAACGCCTGTAGAATTTGATGTAAGTAATTGTCCTTCCTTGTTTCTTCAGCAATGACTTTAGAATCAACTTGCAGAGTGTCTGCAACTGATTCACTTGAAATTTAGTATGGTCATCTTACACCTTGGCTGGTGTTTGTTCAAATGGAAATCGGGATAAATAATGTGCATTACAATGTGCATTAGTGTTCCTGAACTCAATGGTATAATCAAACCCAGAGAGGAAATGAGCGTAATTGAATAGTATAGTAGCTGATATTGTTGGTAGTGTTTTGTGATGATTAAATATTGATACAAAGGGTTTATGATCAGTTATAAGTGTAAACCGACTTCCATATAAATAAGCGAAGAACTTTTTTAATCCCCAATAGATGAGGAAGCCAACTTTTTTAATCCTGTGGCTTCCTTATCAATTTGGCTGTACTTTTTTTCACTTTGAGTTAGTGTGCGGGAAACAAAGCTTATTGGTCTTTCACTGCCGTCATTGTATCTGTGGTACATAACACCAACAGGTCATGCATCTGTGGCAAGAACCAATGGGAGTTTCGGGTTGAAATGAACTAGTAAATTATCACTGGTTATTTCTTTTTTTAGTCTATTAAAGCTTCTGTTACATTTAGCTGTCCACTTGAAAGGTTTGATATTTTTAAGAAGTGAACTCAAAGGATTTAGGATGATTTATAAATTTGTTGTAGTAATTTGCAAGCCCCAAAAAGGTACTTAACTCAAGTGATGTTCTCTGGTCGTTTGCTGTTAAGTATAGCTTCTACTTTTTCTTAGGTTTTATGAAGTCCATTTTTTATCAATAATGTGACCCTATTATTTATTAAATTATTTGTAGGGTCTTTTTCATGGGAATATATTCTCTACCTTCTAGTAGAACAATCATCTTTTTGTTATATTCTAATAAATTTATCACAACTAACTTTTACTTCAGCAGTTAATGTTAGGATGTTATTATTTTGTGACGAATATAGAGTTACATTTTCTCTTTTAACAAATTTTTCAAATGTTACTTTTATTTTGTAAAGTGTTAACAATATTACTCTGATAATAATCTTAGGAATCATCATGAAGTAAGTCTATATTTTCTTTAGTTGATGGAATACTATCATCAATTGAGTTAGATAGGTGTTTACAGGTCATGTTGTAGTTAAAATCCTTTTTTAGTAACTGATTTTCATCTTCAGTAAGCACTTAATCTGATTAATTAAGAACAAAATTATCTTTATTTAAATCATATATGTAAATCTTATTTTTATGATTTATGTTTTTAGTTTTGCGAGCTAATAAAAAATATGTCTGTTTTTTGTCCATTTTTCATATATAAAACTGAAATTCCTTTAAGACGTATAGTTAGTTCCATAAATCCACAAAGTTAAGAACTTACAAAATACCTTCTGCCTCTTTTAATTCGTTTATTTACTAAAGAAATCTTATACTATAAATTATCTTGATTTTGTTGATAAAATTTAAAAAATCTATATAAATAATAGCTTATGATGTAAAAATATATTTACAGTCATTCCTGTAGATGAAATGGTTAATGTTATAAAAAAAATTAGAAAATGACATGCCTTTAAAAGAAAGAACTTCATTACCAATAACATCTATTATATGTTTGTGTCAATTTTAATTATTTTCAATTCAATTCTCAGTCTTACCTTAAAAAATCTTGTTTACCAATGGGTGGAACGCTTAGTCCAATTTTAAGTAATATATATATATATATATATGGACTTTTTTGAAAATATAGCTTTATCATCGTTGAACACAACTCCAAAAATTTGGTTACGATGCTTCTAGACAACATATTTTGTATTTGGATAGTAAACACCCATACATGCTTTCCAAATGTAATTGGTACTTGGAAAGCATATATCAACTTGGTTTTTAAAATATTTATAAAGTTTGTACGTTTTCCTTTTGTTTGTATGGTTGTTTTTTTTTTAACTAGGTACTGTTGGCTCAGAAATGATGTGCACCAAGTTTGAATATTGTTTTCTAAGGAACTAAGAGACATACAAAAAATCTAATCACACCATTGTTTTCCTCATATAATCTTATGTTATGACATATGCATGACATGTATACAAAAAAGTACCAGAATTTTAACTAGTTTTCACTGTACATCTAATTTACACCGTTATTACTGAAAATTATTACTGAAAACCCTGTTACTTTATCGCATTTATATTTTAAATCCTGGTTCATAGGAATGTTTTCTATAAGTTTTATAAATTTAAGAGTTATAATTTTTTGAGAAAAGAAGTTCTAGTCAATTCCCTGAATTATAGTTTTCTTGGATTCTAGGGGTTGTAAAATTAAATACTTGGTCTTTGTTGTAATCCTCATCACATGTATAGTTACGATACATTACTTTCATATTTGTAAGTCAATACGTTGATTTTAAATAGATTTAAATAAATACAAAATCACTGCATTTACTTACACGTTTGAAAGTAATGTATTTAACTATACATTTGTTAAGGATTACAACCAAGACCTTAACGAATTACAATTTGTTAAGGATTAATTTTACAACCTTTAGAAGCCAAGAAAACAATGTTTCAGAGAATTGACTAGAACTTCTTTTCTCGAAAAGTTATAACTCTAAAATCTATAAAACTTATAGAAAATATTCCTATCAACCAGATATTAAAATATAGATGCGATTAATTATCGAGGCTTTCATTAATAACTGTGTAAAATAGATGTACAATGAAAACTAGTTAAAATTCCGGTACTTTTATGTTACGGTCGTGCAAGTTTCGGCACATAAATGTATGTTGAATTATCATGTGATATAAAATCGCAAGATTGTTGTATCGCACTTACAGTTTTATAATCTTACTTAATTTTTCAATCCGGTATTTTTGAACCGTTTAGGAAGTTTGTGTGATCAGTCATTTTTAGGTTTGTAAAGGTTTACAAAAATTACAACAGAAAATTTCGTAAAAAAGTTAAAATTCTAGAATTTGGACAGACTACAAAAAACAACCTTCTTTACATGTGGTTAAAGTTTTACTGACTTTTCTTTAGTACTTTTTGTTTTAGAAATTTTTAAAGTTGTGCTTTACTCCAAAAATGCTAAAATTTCGTGTTTTTTGTATTTTACCTGCTATAAAAATTCTTAAAGCCTTAAAAAAAGATGTTAGTTATGTGAAATTACGTAGAATTAAATAAGCTAAATTTGTGTGTACAACACAACGAAATCTATGCATTTATTTTCTAGCAGAGGTTCAGACTCAAGTACATTGCTTTTTGAATCCGACAGTATTGTAATTGAAAATGGGCAGTGCCACATAAAGTTGATCAGTTAAAACACAGGCCAAACATAATACTTACTTGATCTCAGGTTGAAACTAAGCCTACAGTGAACAAACCAGTGCGGTGAAAATAGCCTATTTTATCTCTAAGTATTATATTTTAGTAGTTTGTACAAGTTGTCACTAAACGTGGGTTTCCATTACCGTTTACATAGTTATCGAGTTAATTTTCTTGTAAGTTTCATTTGTAGCTTGCAATTGATGATCAACTGAATGTTGATGTTTTATTTTAGCTGAATAATTTGAGGTTTCCAATTAATTATTTATATGAAAATTACTAATAAAACTCAACGCTAAAAATACAAACTAGCCAAACATAAATGTATCATTATTGGCAAAACGTGTTTTAAGTTTTAATGATCATTTGGTTCAACAAAAAATTGTTAG
Source organism: Stictocephala bisonia (assembly GCA_035578905.1). NCBI lineage: Eukaryota > Metazoa > Arthropoda > Insecta > Hemiptera > Membracidae > Stictocephala > Stictocephala bisonia. The sequence goes on from JAQJVL010008831.1 coordinate 7,297, forward strand.
ATTATTCTTCTTATATTATTTCTGGACTTTTTCACTCCCATAATGGTATCAAATAGTTTCAACACAAGTTATCAAAGAGGAGCAGAGGTTAGGTCACTTTACTCAAGAAATTATTTTACTAGTCTTATCATCTATAAGTTTCACATTTCTTCTTTGAGTTCTTTATTGGAGAATTTTAACTTATTTAAGAAAATCTCAAAAATATTTTATTGGAATTTTTGAGATTTTCTTAAATAAGTTAAGTTTCACATTGTTCAAATACATAGCAAAAACTCATTTTCATTAGTAACATGACATTTTCAAAGTACTGATGCATTTCAAGTCGTGTAGACTAGTAAAAGTTTTTAGTTAGTTTTTCTATTTTTATTCTTTCAAAAAATTATAAAATTAATTTATGTTTATTTGAGATAAACATAAATGTAACTAAATATGCAGGACGTTACACATCTGCTCAAACATTACTTCTACTAAAGTAACTCTTTAGTTCTAATTTAAATATTTTCACCAGAACTGAAGTAGACCTACAATGGTTTTTGTTTTCCACATACTGTGTAGTCTATGTAAATATACATTACATTCAGTTTAAGGGCACATCATGTGCATGTGTCTCATTCAAGATCTGTTTACTGCGTTCAACAGTAAACACAGAAAAGAAAGGATCAGAGGTCGCACCCAATAGTGTCGAGTAGTTAGTTCTCCAGTCGTCATAGGGGCTCCTCGTATTTGCCTCCAAACCCTGAAGGATAATCGTATTAATTATTAGAATTAAAGATTTATAAAGATCTTAAATTTTGTAGTTAAATGATTTACAGGCGTTCGCTGCGACGATAAGAACGCAACCTCTGTTTCTTTTTCTCTGGGCAATGCATTTTTTACTAAACTGTTAAATAAAAATAGATGGCACAGTAAACGCTATACAGTAAAATATTAACATTGTACCATTTAAAATGTAAGTTTATTATAAATTATACAATTTTATGACAATAACACTTGGAAATGGTGGGCGCTCTCATTCGCATGTTCTTGTATTTGTGACTGATTTATACCATCCTGTCGTTGAAACATCAATAACACCTGGAAATGGTGGGCGCTCTCATTCGTATGTTCTTGTATTTGTGACTGATTTATACCATCCTGTCGTTGAAACATCAATAACACCTGGAAATGGTGGGGCTCTCATTCGTATGTTCTTGTATTTGTGACTGATTTATACCATCCTGTCGTTGAAACATCAATAACACCTGGAAATGGTGGGCGCTCTCAGTCGTATGTTCTTGTATTTGTGACTGAGTAGTTGGTTTGTAGTTAATACATGCAAGTATATTTAATATGTGTGTGCTGTGGACTACGTATTACCTAAGCCTAGCGGCTTGGACGCTAAATATAACATATTTAACACTAATTGAGCTTTGGGTCTCACATGCCCAAAGGAAAATTATTTTGATTATTTTGCCTAACCTGTTTACTCAAGGACTCCTCCTCGATAGTAACTTCCTCCCTACTCTTAATTTTGTAAATACATATTGTAACAAATGTTGTACTGTATATAAAATATGTAACAACTCCAAACACATAGTGATATTCCAAGAGGACATAATGAACTCAATGTTAATAATTTCACTTTCGTTCAAATTCATTTAAAGCTTGGGTTTGGTTTTAAAATTGAAAAAAATCTCAGTAAATCATAAACGGTTATTGATTAAAACCCCTATTTGGAGATTAAACGGCAATGTTGGGTACCAGATAGTTTAAAACAAAATACATTGTATGAACAATATTAAATGTTAAAAGAGTGAGTAGATCCTTTGAAATATTTAGCATTGTTCCAGCCATATTTAACATTTTTGTCTGTTCTAAGACAAATTTATAAAAATCACAACAATCTATTTTGAAATTATGTACTACTTGGAGAGTTGCAGAAAGGGTCTCCCACTCCCATCGTGTTCCGTTCATCTGTCAATTGGATGTTTATTAGTGAAAATATTCTCTCAGTACTGTATTTCCATTGTAAGCAGGAATCGCAAACACATTGACACATCTTTAAAAAAAAAAAACTGAGTGTGCTGTTCTGCCCTGGGTTTTAAAAAAAGAAGCCCACTTTTCGTGACACTGGTACTTTTTTGACTTCACTGCTCCATATTGTAATGCCGAGATTGGGACGTCGGGCCAAATGTTCCAAATGATATTAGAGAATAAGTCATAGTCACTTACATATTAAATAATAATCAAGGAAATAATAGCGAATTGATGATGTTTATGCCTACCTAACGTAAACACGGGACATTTAGGCGTCTCAAGAGGCTTTTTCGGGACACCGGGATTACCTGTGAAAAAACGGGACAATCCCGTTTTTACGGGACGCCTGGTCACCCTAGGCTAGATGGACATGAAGGCTTTCAATTGTTTTATGAGTGCAAGGAGTTAGCTCGTGTGTGCTCTGAAATCTTACTATAGGGTTTGCTGGATAGGAAGGCCGTTCATTGTCCATTGTTCATTGAGTGCCAAGGCATTAGCCAGTGAGTACAGAATATAAACTGGGATTAGCACATATGTCCTGTGATTATATGAGTGCTTATTCATAAGATTGTACTTGATTGGAAGGCCGTCACTCGTCATTTGATAGCAAAAAGTTGAATTTAGAGGAATGTACTATTTTGTTCAGAGCGCCTCATCAGTAGTCTTACAGTTACAGTATTATAAATCGGTGGCATCTCAATGGTTGATCTAACCTCAAACTGGCGGAATGGACACATTTATTATGCACCTCTCTGACCTCATGACTTACAGCTGGTGACTGTCGTGTTGTTGTTGTGTTGTGAAGAGATGCAGAACGGCGGTTAGTCCATTTTTGGCGGGGATTTCCACCTGACTGATAAACTCAGTGGCGGAATGGCTGTGGAAAACCCAGACGATGTCCGTCCAAGGTCTCCAACCGGTCAAACCTGACTTGCCTCTTGAAGACGAACAGCTTATGTATAATGAATGCAAATTTTTTTCTCCCCCCCAAAAAAAAAAGATTGATCTTCTATATATTAGATTTAAGTCCAAATAGTTTGTACATTAAAGTTAAGCTGCTGGAAATACATTGTTTTCACGGGAAAATGACGTAAAAACATCGATAAGTTGGCGGCATGAATTAACTGTAATATTTAAATTAAATTTAATTTAAATTTCAACATCAATTAAATCTAACTTTGCTGAATATATTCTCCAGTCAAAACACAGTTACCAAAATATAAATGAATTTATTACAGTTTTAGAATATGAGAAAAAATGAGAAAAAATGAATTCCAAAGAAAATTTATATATATACATAAACAATTATTATGAACCACAGAACATATTAAATACACAAATTAACCTGAAAAATCCTATGTATGAAAAAATATTAAAAAAACATGAAAATCAAAAGTAATTCAACTTCAAATTCAACTTACCCACACACTAAATTAATCATATGTTATGTTATTTTCATGTGTTTTATTTTTATAATTGTTCATTTACTATAGGTTATTTACACTCTGAAGATGGCCTATGAGCCGAAACCGGTCATGTATTGTTATAAAAAATTAATAAAAGGGTACTTAATTATAGTTATTATTCAATTTATATAACTGAATTGGACTTATGATCAGAGAGGGCCATTTATTTATAGCCCAATAACCAGTGCAACTGAAGGACTTTCAGATTTACGTGGAATTAGTCTGATTTTAAGCTAATTGGCAAGCCTGTACTCAGTTCTCTCGGGCGGCCCGTCGGCCGTGACGGTATCATGAGAACTGAGCATAGAACCAGAGATCAAGTAAGTATATTTATTATATTTGGTCTGTGATATAACCTATCGCCTACAGTCTTCAAAACTCTGCCCTTAAATAACCGGACTACAGAACTACTCAACTACAATGAATTGAGTAACACAAAGCATGTTGAAAATTTCAAAACTTACAAAACTGTCCGATTTATCGACAGTTTTGATTAGCATATTAAATGTCGGTAGAATTACAAAACAAGTGATCATCATACAAATGCATTACAACATAAGTATTTACAGCAAACGAATTTATTACAATATAAATAAAAAAAGCAGGTCTACAAATATTATGATGATCGATTTCAGTTAACTACGTTTACCATCATCAGACCAGAGGGAATTACAAAGGAATCCTCTGTGAGTCCTCTTGGTACGAAGTTATTTAATATGTTTTACCAAATTCGCTCACCATAATATTAGTTGACGTAATTTTTTGTACTTATATTGTACGGTAATAAATGTGTACATAAATTGTTTGATGTTCGCTTGTTTTGTATTTATCTATAGTTTGTACTTTCGTTAAAGGAAATTGTAAACCAACAAATTATGAAGAACAATTATCAAGTAATCTTCCTTAAGAAGCTGGAAAGATTAGTCATCTTATAAGCAGAAGTGGTAATAAGCAGGAAAACCCTGATAGGCTGTACTTACAGTATAAATGACCTTGCACAGGGTGTCGGCTACGTCATAACTTCCATGTCAGATGGTTGAGGTAGACCACTACTGTCAGTTGTTTTGGTACAGACAGTTGCAGCAATGCATAATATATACAAATGAGTACCTGAAATTCGTTGTCATTCCATCAATTGACGACAGGTAAACAGATTTATTTCATATTTTTTAAGTTTCCTAATTTTTCCTAGAATTTTCTTCAGGAAAGAAAAATGGAAAAAGTCAGGAGGAAAAATTAAATTTTGGAAAACCAACTGAGGAGTTTTAGTTTGATTTGTTCACTAACAAAACAAATGAAAGAAATTTTGAAACATGTGATGTAAATGTTTCTGCAACTTATTTGTATTTGTTTATATAAACATCTGTTGTATTTTATTTCTTGGTGATAAAGTGGGTACTGAAATAGACTTTTGCATTCAGTCAAAAATTAATATGCTGAAATGTTGCTATATCAATTAATTCTATATCAAGAGATTTACTTACATTTCTTCACTGAATACAATGCAATCATATCAATGCTATTTATATTATAATCCCATTAATTGTATGGGTTATAAGTTGGATAGTTCAATCCTGGGTAAGTTTCTGGACTTGTTTTATTCGCATCCAACTCTAGGGCTCCACCCCACTGGCCTATAAGGTTTCAATTTACTATTCCTATGGAATTATGTTATTAATTTAATTAATCATTAGCTGTTAAAAAAAATTAATTGAACCCTTTTAATTGAATTTAAATGTATTACAAACTATTGTCCTGCGCTTTAAAGTATTTTCATATTTTGAAGGAACCTCAACAAAGGCTCTCCCTAATGAGTCCCTATATTTTTTGAAAGATTAGTTCTCAATATTAGTTTAAAACATATTTTATCTGTGCAATAATCATTATTATCTGTGTATTAATAATGATAAAGTGTTAAGCATACTATATATTAAGCATATTATATAATATAACACTAATTTATTTTCTTGTGTACTGTGTTCAAATGTTGTTGTTGATATGAATAATGTTCAAATAAATGTTGAAACATATATTATGCATATATATATATATATTTGTACAATCTTGTATCTTTAAAAAAATAAAACATATTCTATTCTATTTTATTCCTTTTTAAATACATCCAAGAGTGGTATCAGGTTAAAGGTATTTTTCTCTCGGTTCCCAATATACCATCAGATTTTAGAAGAGACTGTTTGTGGGTCAACTGCCCCAAAAACCAAAATTCATTGTGATACAGTTCAAGAGTACCGGCGAGGCTGTGCTTCCTCTCGAGGCCACAGGCCGACAAATGTCTTGGTGAGGCCGTAGGCCGAGTTTCCCATGAGGTTGCAGGCCGAGTTGCATTGGGACTAAAGGCAGAGTTCCCAAGCAAGACTGCAGTCCCTCATAAACGCAGGGAGTGACGGGTTGGCACACGAAGCTTCCATAAATAAACTAAAACATTACTGTTTATATGTTAAACTGTAGCAAGGCACGGGTAAATAGCTAGTAATTAAGAAACAATGAATTAAATGGTTCCCAAGGAAAATGGAATATCTGCTCGGTTTGGTTATGAAGCCTTGCACTCTCAGAACTCACAGCAAATTCCAGATTTGCGCCATTTTGTAATTATAATTTTTTATTTTTTCAACCTCACTTGCCAGTTCACATAGGCTACAAGCCAGGGCCGTATTTCCAATAAGGCCGAGTAGGCCTTGGCCTAGGGCGGCAAGTATCCAGGGGCGGCAAATTTCCATATAACATTGATATAAAAATATATTTATAAATGTAAAATGTCAATAGAAAAACCCGAAAATGTAAACATCAATACTATGATAAGCTGCAAAATACCATAGCAATCACTCGCTACTGGGGTTATTATAAATATATATTTCATTTATTAAACCTAATGCAGTGTCGACGTGTAGTATATCAACCATACTACAGTATTTATATTATCAAACTGGGAGTGCGGCTAAACGCCATTTACCTACCTGGAGTCCGGCCGCACTCCCAGTTTGATAATAGGCTACTTGTATACCAGCGGGTCCTCAATCTGAGATCACTGGTTGGTTGGCGGCTGGGCGTGTGTATGGTCAATCACTGATTTAAAAGCAAGAAGCATTTCTTTCAATAGGATATATTCAAGGCTTTTGGCACAACTTGATGACGAAACCATTTACTGACGCAATATTTTAACCCGAGTAGTTGCTGCCATTTGGGCTCTTACTTCATGAAGTCTGCCTCTTAGGGGGGACAATAGTATAATAGGTTCTCAAAGGAATGGAAACTATTTGATGGTTTTGGAATTAATCACTGAATTTGACCCTTTCTTGGCAAAACATATTTCAAGGCATGGAAATCCTCTATGCCTTGAGGCTCCGGTCACACAAATTACTTATCATCTATTATATATGTGATGAAATGGCTGTGAGAGTGAAGAATAAAATATGTAAGGAGTTTAAACGAGCCAAGTATTTTAGCATTGTAGTTGAATCTACGCCTGATGTATCTCACATTGACCAGCTAACACTTATTTTCAGATATGTTCTACCTGATGGTTCTCCATGTGAACGAGTTTTCACATTTATCCCCTCCATTGGACACAAAGCAGAACAAATGTTCAATACTGTACTAACAGAATTGAATAATTTTAATATAAATATCAGTGATTGTCGAGGGCAGTCTTACGACAATGCATCGAATATAGCTGGACTCTATAATAGCTTGCAAGCTAAGATAAAGGACCTTGCCCATTTGGGCAATGTTTGTACCATGTGCAGCTCATTCATTAAATTTAGTTGGGACATCAGCGGCAGTCTTGTAGTGAAGCTTGTAATTTTTTTATGATCCTTCAAGAGCTATGTTTTTTTTACAAGCTCGACAAAAAGATGGAAACGTTTGATAGTCGAAATCGATAAAGGAAAAACACTAAAAAAAAGCTATCAACTACTCGGTGGTCGGCCAGGGACGATGCTTGCCAAGGCCTTAGAGAGTCATGGAATGAAATTTTATCCGTTTTAACTTAAATAGAAAATGACTCCACAGAAAAAGCCACCACACGATGTGAAGCCGTAGGAATTCTTAAAAAGTTGAACAGATTTGAGACAGCCTTTATGGTTTGCTTTTGGAGCACAATTTTATACCACCTTAATAAAGTATCAAAAAAAATACAGTCTCAGACAATAGATGTTCTAACTGTTACAGAGCTGTATGCGTCTCTAGCAGAATATTTCTCTTCTCAAAGAAATGATTTTGATTATTATGAATCACTTGCTCTTAACATTTTGAAAACAAAAGTTACGAAAAAGACTGTAAAAGGATTTTCAAAAGAAACAAAAATATGATGACAGATGAACTGAAGATCTTGAACTTGATGGCAGAGAATATTTTTAAATCAATACTTTTTTAGTTATAATTGATCAGTTTATAGTTGAATTTAAAAGGAGGTATAAGTCATTCAATGAATACCAACATAAATTTAATGTCTTGACACAAATTGTAAAATCTCCAGGAAAAGTAGAAGAAAGTCTTTTGAGATCGAAAACTAAAAATCTCATAGAAACTTACCGAAATGATCTTTGAGATGATGAGTGCTGCCATTTTCAAGCATACTGTGCAGTATCTGGTGAGAAGTTTGAAGATACCTCGTTGATAGACATTTCAACTTACCTCAGGAATTTGTCTTTCAATTCCAACTACAAACTGCTCTGGTGAAAGAAGCTTTTCTTGTTTAAAGACATTGAAAAACTATTTAAGATTAACCATTATTGAAGATAAATTGAACGTGTTGTCTATTTTGTGTATAGAATCTGAAATTGCTGCAAAGAAAGATTACAGCACAGTGATAGAAGACTTTGCTCAGAAGAGGCTCGGAGGAAAGTATTTTAGATGGAGACTGAAGAAATAAAGAATGACTTATTTCCTACTACTATTCATTAGATACTAAATGTCTTGTAAAAAATACAATTACACAACAATTTGTATCGTTTGTTATACATTTTTAATTAATCCTTTTTATAAGAAGTTGAGTATTTTAGGATAATATATACAATAAATCATATTATGTACCTATTTTAAATAATTCAAATGTTGTAATAATAAAATAAGTAAATTGTTCCTATGGAAGTTCAATAAAAGGGAAAATATAAACTTTACCGCTAATAGGTCTACAATAAAAATTGCGATACATTTGTAAAGAAAATAATTCAAAAATAGTAGTTCTAATGATTCATTTTTTAAATAAACTTATATTTTTGCTTGAAAATAGATTCAAATACGGTTCCTATTCTACGTGTCTCATATTACCAAAATTTTACGTAGGAGACAGACGTAATGCGTTGTTGGGGTGGGAGGGGGGCGGCGGAACCCGGTCGGTCTAAGGGTGTCATGAAGCTAAATGCGGCCCTGCTACAAGCCTGTGCGTGAACTTTTTATTTAACGAGTGAAGTACCGACCATTGACTCAGTGGGGATTTGAAACTTGGACACTGCCCTCCGCAGTCCGAAGCCTTAGCCACTGAGCCACCACGCTGGCAATTCATTTTATCATTTCATCAATTCAATTTACTTCTATTCATCTATAATTAATTTTGGTATTATTGTAGATTATTCCATCTAAGTTAGGTCTTGTAGTTGGTTTCTCTTTATTTCATATCCCACATAAGATATTTCAAGATGACTTGTACTTTTAATCAGTAAGATAACGCTATAATTTAGTTTGTATTTTCTTGCCATGTATAAGTGCTAAAGAAATTTTTATGAATTTCGATTGCTGGATAGAATGTTTGACTTAAATCAATTGTTGGTTATGAACCAGTTATCTATTTTGACATTGACACTATATATGTATTTCCAGTAACACTATTGGCTGTAGCTTGTTCTCTACAAGGTCTGACAGCCTCATCAAACGAAGTTGCTAAGGCTTCTAACACATTCGCTAACAACCTTTATCAGGTAAATGTAAAATATTTTGTCAGCTTTAATTTAAAACTCTGTTGTCAGAATATGGTATATAATTTTGTCACATATTGAAGATTTAATTTACAGCTTTTTGTACGATGTTTGAAACAAATGATTAGTTTTTATTCTGACACATCAGTAGAACCATTTATAATCAATGGTAGAACCATTGACTATGGAAACAAATAGAATGCTAAAGCCAGTGCATTTGCTGTTGACGTGCGCATGTGCTGCTATCTAATGGTGATTCATTTCAGCTAAGCGCTCTGAAGACTATTTTGTTTATTATTAGCTCAGCTACTAGCCTTTCGATATGCTGATATTCCGTCTAATAGGTAGGCTTATTTGTGTCTGTAATTTTGTTAGTGAAGGCCAATATCACATCTGGTTTAAACTGCATTACATTTGACTACACAATGGACCACAAAATTAGCTAATATTTTGAGATTCAAAATTTAACATTGGATGGGAAATATAATTGTATATAAAACAATGCTATTGATCACTTCAGCATGATGGAGAGAGACAGAGGGAGGAATGAAGAGATAGAGAGAAGGAGACCACTAGCGATACCTGTGAAACCCTAACATAACTATTTTCACCGAACATGAATAATTACGAAATTTAGCTTCCTGGGACTCTTAAGAGTGGAGAGCCTTCTTGTTTCTATAGTTAGTGTTAGAACATATTGAAATCTGTAAATTATTACTTAATGTCTCAACTGAATGTCATAGGTTATATAAAAAAGGAAAATATAACAATATTTTATCAATAAAAATATTCATGAGGTAAACATTGCGTTTCACTTAAAAAGTATGAATATAAAATCATTTAAATTAATAAAAAATTTTTAAGCATTTAGGGTTTTATAAATGTGTTATCTATCCTATTCGTGCAGCTTAAAACCTTAAACCTTCAATCTTTGATTTTATATTATTGTCATGTTTACACGTGCAAATGAGATAATGAAATGAAAAATGCCTTTATTTATGTGGCGAAGTACTACTACCACTTAACCACAAAAAAAGTAGTACATTAAGATTATGATACAAAAGCCAAAAATGAATCAAAAATACATAAACAAAACAATTTAAAAAGATTAATTATACATAATACTGCATGAACAATGAATACATTTTACACTATTTAAGTTCATTCACAACTATCACTCACACATGGTCCGCTCACATGCACGCCCACCCATCGCAGCCAATCCCCCCACTACTGCAGTTCAAGCAACAAGTTTCTGACCTCCGCCCCAGATATACTCTACCACAACAGTATATGAGATCAAAGGTGTTGTCATTTTAAATGAGTTGTTTAGTAATTAACAAACACCTAAAATATGTTTTGCTATACATAAATTATAATATATGTATGCCATGCAAACTTTTGGTTCCCTCAGTTTTATTTTGTTTTCTCAGTGATGCTATAAATTGCCTCTGATTCTGAATTGATATAATGTTAATGGGGAGAGAGATCCTAAGTCTACAGGCTGTTACGCTGTTACAATGAA
>JAQJVL010008832.1:0-18235 GCA_035578905.1 Stictocephala bisonia
ATAAACAAACTACACACTCTGCAGACTTGACTTAATATACCATCATACTACCATGAAAATAGTCCTATTGACATACCCCTACCTACCCAATATACGTACCACACACCGTACATACAAGACTTATGTTTACCCACCCACATACTAATCAAACAAGACTCATAATTGACCATCCATCTCCGTAACATTCATGGATGATCACCTACCATACATACGTACCACACACCATAAAATCATGACTTAACAGTCCACCCGCCTACCTCTGCACACACAATTCCTTAGGACACACCCTACACATACCACTCATCCTACAGACAAAACTCCTAGAGAACTACCCATCCACCATAAAAACACTATTGCTTCATATAATCATGTTTTAAAATAACATTATTACACTGTAAGATAGGTTTAATATAGCTAAAGACCTAAAGTGTTACCTAAAATTCTGTTTTATATGAGAGCCGTTGGTGGAAAACATCCAAACTAAACATAGAAAATAAGAATCAGCTAGTAGTTTCATAGAAATTCTCCTATACAACTAAAAAATATAAGAAAAAGTTAGGTTTAAAAACAATGAACATAGACAAAGTTAGGTTTAAAAACAATGAACATAGAAAAAGTTAGGGGTTAAAAAAAACGAACATAGAAAAAGTTAGGTTATAAAAATTAACATAGAAAAGGTTAGGTTAAAAAAATTAACACAGAAAAAGTTAGGTTTAAAAAAAATGAACATAGAAAAAGTTAGGTTAGCAAACATCCGAAAAGTTCAGTTAAAATTACCAAACTCAAAAAATGGGACATTTTTTACTTTTGTTAATTTTAACAACTTTTCGGAAAAGTAAGGATAGCAATCAACCTTTCGGTTGTTTGCTAGACTTACTTTTCTGATAATTATAGTAAATAATTATGAATTATTTACTATAACTTATAATTTAAAAAGATCAATAATGAAATTACTGTTCATTTTGATTATTGTTCCATTCTAGCATTCTGTTTCAGAATATAATTGGTTTGCTGAAAAATGGCACAATCTGAGTTGGCAAAAATATCTATGCAAGGAAATTTGAAAAAATTAGAAATATATTTTTCGAAAAAAAACTTGCTTAATTACATAATAGTTTTGCCTATTGACATAGAAGTCAGCCGACAAGTTATAAATAAGTTAAATATAAGCTCAAAATAGATACTTCTTCATATACCGCACAAAGGCATTTTCCCAAACTTATCAATCACCTCTTTTGAATTTTGTCTTCTTTACTACATCCTTGTCTCAAGTTTTACTTTAAGAACTGCTATAATATATCAACTAACTAATATTTGTCTTCTTTACTACATCCTCGTCTCAAGTTTTACTTTAAGAACTGCTATAATATATCAACTAACTGTTATTTGTCTTCTTTACTACATCCTCGTCTCAAGTTTTACTTTAAGAACTGCTATAATATATCAACTAACTGTTATTTGTCTTCTTTACTACATCCTCGTCTCAAGTTTTACTTTAAGAACTGCTATAATATATCAACTAACTGTTATTTGTCTTCTTTACTACATCCTCGTCTCAAGTTTTACTTTAAGAACTGCTATAATATATCAACTAACTGTTATTTGTCTTCTTTACTACATCCTCGTCTCAAGTTTTACTTTAAGAACTGCTATAATATATCAACTAACTGTTATTTGTCTTCTTTACTACATCCTTGTCTCAAGTTTTACTTTAAGAACTGCTATAATATATTAACTAACTGTTATTTGTCTTCTTTACTACATCCTTGTCTCAAGTTTTACTTTAAGAACTGCTATAATATATCAACTAACTGTTATTTGTCTTCTTTACTACATCCTTGTCTCATGTTTTACTTTAAGAACTGCTATAATATATCAACTAACTGTTATTTGTCTTCTTTACTACATCCTTGTCTCAAATTTTACTTTAAGAACTGCTATAATATATCAACTAACTGTTATTTGTCTTCTTTACTACATCCTTGTCTCAAGTTTTACTTTAAGAACTGCTATAATATATCAACTAACTGTTATTTGTCATTTTTGTTTCAGCGATGAGATTTGCCGTAATGGAAGTCAAGACTTGTTTGGCTAAAATCATGTCCAAATACACAGTCAAACTCAGTCCGAAAACAGAAATGCCAATCAAACTTAACAAGAGAACCTTCTTTCAAACAGTGGAAGGGGGAATTTGGTTGACTTTTGAGAAAAGGATTCCATCAACATAATTATTTATAAACTTGTTATAATTTATTCAAAATCAATCAATTATGTAGTTATACATTGTAAAACTAAGTGTCATAAGGTAGAAGAACAAATTGAAATTATGGTATTACTTTGCTTGATATAACATAACCAATAACATAATTAGTGATAAACATTTTTATAATTTATACATAATTTACAAGTGATAATTTTTATTGATATGATATTCTATAATATGAATAAATGTGTAATAGGAGACAGTAACTAAGAGGCATGAAGTGTGGTGACTTGTGTTTTAGTCACAAAGCAGACAATTGGTTGTTTATACATATATGTTAAATCAAAAACAGCTTTTATGAACTGAGCCATAATTTCGGGCTACCTACATTATGTCTAGGGCTACCTGCAGCACAACTGAATGTCATGCTGTTCATCTTTAATAGTTTCAGGGAGGCGTTTTTGAGTTCTACAGTAAACAAATTTACATTCATATGTAAGGATTTGCATTCACTCTTTACCTCACAAAATTATCTTCCAAGGTTGACCTAACCTAACCTAAACAAATACTAGTACAAATTTAATAGACATATTGCTTGAGCAATACAAAAATTAAAACTGCTCAAGTTTACAACTGTCAGTCCAATTAATATTAACATGTAATTAATTCCTCTGTTGTACTTGTCTAAGAATAGAATAAACACACTTCTTATTTGAACAGTTTTCTTTTCTGTGTGGTGTTGGTGGAGTGGAATTGTTGTTTCTGTAAATTATATTTGTAACCAACAATCTTGCAATGTTCAAGTAATGAATAAGCTGGGTTTAGAGAGTTTTCTGCATTAGCAGAATATATAATCAATATGACAGGTATACTACTACAACGATTTTTTTTTTCGTTTTATCAAGTAACTTTATTAAAGTACTTTTATTATAATAAATATCTTATTTGTGAAGTAGTACCTAACTAGTAATAGAACTAGATTTTATATAATATGTAAAATTAATAAAACTATTTTTTCAATGTTACAAAAATGCTATTTTACCAAATAAAATTTTTAATGACTAAGAGAAGTTGTAAATTATAGTTTAATTTAAAATTAAAAAAGCTTTTCCAAATGTCTTTTATCTATACCTATAAAAGGCAAATACCACTGACTCATTCACTCATCGCTGTAACTAAAAAAGTACTAAGCCTATGAGGCTGATATTTTGTAGAGTCAAAGGTCTTATGTTGTAGATGTGCAATAAGAAGGGATTTTGAAAAATTCTTAGTAAATCGAAGATGGTAGCCTTTTTAGTGCCAAAAATTTTAAATTCCAAAAAGAGCGTTTCTCTAATTGAACTGTAGCGGCTAAATGAGCGGTTCTACAGCAAAACTAACACCATTTTCTGTTCCTGATTTGAGACGATCTACGACTTTGACTCTATGAGTTTTGCTCTATCTCACTTCCTCCACCCTTAGGTAGAGCTAGATTTTCAATTTGTGAGTGTAAATTAAATTGTTTAATTTACAGCCTCTAAGAGTAGACTTACATATTGTTCTAGACTGTGAAACTTTGTTATCTAGGAGAACATACTGCATTCAGTGGGAAAACATACAATTTAATCTAAACACATGTATAGCCAGGTCATAGGACATGGATAAACATGACTAGAAACACAACATTTCACTGATTCAGAGTTAATTACTGTACTTTGCACCGTCTAAAAGTAGACTTACAGATTTTACTAGACTGTAAAACTTTGTTATCTAGGAAAACATACTGTATTCAATGGGAAAATATACAATTAAATCTGAACACATGTATAGCCAGGTCATAGGACATGGCTAAGCATGGCTAGAAACATGATATTTCACTGATTCAGAGTCAATTACCGTACTTTGCGCCATCTAAAAGTAGACTTAGATTTTCCTAAACTATGAAACTTTGTTATCTAGGAGAACAAATTGTTTTCAATCAGAAAATTAACAATTTAGTTTTAAAACATGCATAGCCAGATCATAGTACATGGCTAAACATGGCGAGACACTTTATTTTATTGATTCAGAGTCAAATATAGTACTTTGTGCCCTCTAAAACTTGAAACTCTCTAGACCTTGAAACTTTTTTATCTTAGAGAACAAACTGATTTTAATCAGAAAATTTACTATTTAATTTTATCAAATGTATAGCCAGTTCACAGGACATGGCTAAATATGGCGATAAATCCGATATTTCACTGATTCAGAGTCAAGTCCAGTAATTTGTGCCCTCTAAAATTAGACACAGATTTGTCTAGACTTTGAAACTTTTTTATCTAAGAGAATAAACTGAGTTCAATGGGAAAATTTAATATCTATATATAGATATTAAAAGCCATTTACCACTCATCACTATTTCTCCAAAACTATACGTCCAATTGACTTAGGTTTATCTTGGCCCCTAGAAGTTCATTAAGAAAGGATTTTCCTCTTCGACCTCAGGACTACGTCTTACTGGCCTCCAAAATTCCAATGGTATTCTTATGGAGCTATATTGATTGATTTATTTAAATAACAGCTGTTAAATAAAAACAAATAGAATAAAATTGTGGTAGACTAAACTTTTAAATTTAAAAATAATTGAGTACAGTTGTAAAATATACATAACATCAGCTGTTCTAAATCTATATTTATAAAAGAGGATGTTTGTGTGTGTATATATATATATATATATATATGTTTGACGTTTTGCGCTGCCAAACCATCCAACCGATCGCCATGAAACTTTAGGATGTTGTCCTGTATACTCCCGAGATGGTTTCTGTGAAGTTTGATGCAGATCCGTCCTCAGGGTCCCGCCCCACGGGCTCCTAAATATCCCATGTTATTCAAATGGAGAATCTGAATTGTTTACAAAAAACATATGACTGTGTGGTTTAATGTAGTTTCACATGCCATAAGCAGATTGAAGTTCTCACAACAACAGTACTGTATATGTTTTGATTTATTGTAGTTCTACATTTCACCTTGAGAGTGTAGCACACACTACTTTTACTTGATCAGTATTTGGTGTTAACCTTTTTTCCTCGGTAATTAAAACATGTGGTGAAACGTGAAAATAAAAATAAATAATTATTTGTTTTGCAGTTTACTTTTTATGACATGCCTCCTAATATTGGTAGAAGAAGCAAAAATGCTCGAATTCTTTCAGCTATTAGGTTCTAAATCAAACTCAATATTATGACCGGCGAAGCGCGCGGGTACAGCTAGTTATATATATAAATTGGATACTGTGTAAACTGAAAGGTTGCTGCACGTTTCAATTATACAATCAAAACTCAATATTATTACTGGCGAAGCTGGCGGGTACATCTAGTTATTTTATATGGAGCAAAAACAATATCCTTTTTCTTTTACATCTTTGATACAGATTAACTTTAGAAGAAAAAGCAATCAAATATCTGCATTGTCCATCATAAGTAACGAAGAAGAAAGTGAACTTCTAGATTTGAGTTTAGGCGCTAAACTGACCTGGACTCCACATATTGACAGCCTTTGCAAAAAGCTCAACACTGCCAAATACGCCAAAAGAAGAATAAAAAGTGTAAGCATCAAGAGATTTATTGTCATTAATCTTTTTTACAAGGATTAGACTTAGTCAAATACAATTATAGATATATGATATTGTATGTCTCTGAATGTCAGCTTCTAAAAACTCTTTTATGTCATAAAAAGGATTCAAAATTAACATTTATCAAGCTGTATCTAAAATCTATTAAAAGTTACAAATCTGGCATTTAATGGTAATTCATTTTTAAACTGAGGGGCGTTTTTGCGAAACTCAGTATCTACTTTTAAGCAATTTTTCACGAGGAGTTTTTTTTCAATTACATGCAAACACTTGAAGCTACATATTTAAACAAAAAAATATATATATACATATCTATATATATATATATATATATATATTTTTTTTTTAAGGAGAGGCCGATCTCCTCCTTAACCTTACTCTACCCATTCCTCATAGACTATTGATCTGTGTGAGGAACTTATCCAGACAGAGTAAGGGGGCGAACCAGTACAGTAGAAGGTGAATATTACTGATAAATCTTTCAGTCTAGGCCGGATTCGAACCAGCGCTATCTCTAACCCAAGTTCAAAGTCCTGACGCCTTAGACCACCGGCTCGCCCAAATATAATACCAATGTACGTGTATGGGCGGGCGGGTGAGTCAATACTACTGAACGAGTATGGGTGGGTGGGTGAGTCAATACCACTGTACGTGTATGGGTGGGTGGATGGGTCTATAGCACTGTACGTGTATGGGTGGGCGGGTTGTTCTATACCACTGTACGTGTATGGGTGGGTGGGTCTATACCACTGTACGTGTATGTGTGGGCGGGTGGGTCTGGACCACTGTACGTATATGGGTGGACGGGAGGGTTTATACAACTGTGTATATGGGTGGGCGGGTGGGTCTATACCACTGTACGTGTATGGGTTTATGTATGTATTTATATATCTCTCATTTTTGGAGAGTATATTATAGTCAATAAACATATTTTACCCAAAATGTTATTATTAAATTTGAAAAATTGCAAATTTAAGCAAAACTAATGATCTACAATATGTATAGTCACAATGTGTCTATTTGTTTACATCTAGCCCCACTCTTCCCTATATATCTCTCTATCTCTAATGAAATATGTATGTACGTAATTTATATTTACCTTTATATCAATTTATATGAAAAAAGGTGTTTTAAAATAATCACACTTATATATTTTTGTTTACTTTATTTTTACATTTAAAATAGTTAAAAAATGAATTGTGACTTAATTGTTGTTGTCCTCATCACTGTATTCGGCTCCTTCATTGTCATTATTGATGTTTGTTGTATTACTAAACACAGCATTGTAGAAATCTTCAGCCTCTGGACAGCTTACATAAAAAAACTTCAAATGTTTTTTCACATCATTTTGTTTTTTTAGACTTACCGTACTTGGTTCTTTTAATCAACCTTTTTTACATTGTCCAATGCTTTGAGTTTACGGACACCACTGGCTTTAACTTCAACTTCTATACCAGATTCTGAGTAGGTTATCTGTACCATTACTTTATTCTTTTCATAAGTCAATACTTTTACCTTTGATATTAAAAATTGTTTCTTTTTCTTCAATAATCCTTCACTAGGTGTCTTGAAATCATAAACAAAGGCAATCAAAGTTTAATCAACCTTTTTTACATTGTCCAATGCTTTGAGTTTACGGATACCACTGGCTTTAACTTCAACTTCTATACCAGATTCTGAGTAGGTTATCTGTACCAGTACTTTATTCTTTTCATAAGTCAATACTTTTACCTTTGATATTAAAAATTGTTTCTTTTTCTTCAATAATCCTTCACTAGGTGTCTTGAAATCATAAACGCCTCAATCTTCACCTAACACCAAACATTTTCCAGATTTGTTCAATATATTGTAGTAAACAGATGGCACGATGATAGATTCAATCTCTGGGCACTTCTTTTCGACATTCCCAAACACTCTGTCAGGAGGTAAATAACTGTGACCCCTTATTGAAAAGAAGTGTTCAATTTCCTTGAAAACTTTTCTTTTTTCCATATGACGCATCAGCATAGCCATGACAGTAAAGTTCCTATTCTGAGAGCCACAGGCAACAGAGAAGAGTCAAAGTTTAATATCACTTTTGTTTTCATTTACCAGCTGAGTCTCAATAGTTCTTAGAAAATCATAGAGAGCAGAAGTGATTTCATTGGATCCACGATTGCACTGTGTTTATAGCCAAGCATAGTGATATACTTTATTAAACTTGTTATCTTTCTCAAACAAAAGTACTGTGCAGTTATATAGCCCCACTTGACGACTGTAAAATATCTCACCAACACTTAACTTTGGTAATAGCTGGTTCTGCTGGCAATCAAAACATATTGTAATACCTTTGTCCTCATGAACCTTTAATAACTGATAGAATTTGTTAGCTCTCATTTTGTGCAATCTGTTTTCTGTGCATAAACTATTTATTTATTTCTTTTTTTTTTTATTTATTTATTCATAAGACGCCGATCGTCAAGATATGGGCGAATATGGATTTCGAATGAGTGTAGTTTGTAACAATGTAGTCATTGTTACAAACTAAGGCCGACTATTCGTTAGAAAATGTCATTAATTAATAGCCCAATGACAAATGAACAGCCGGTGATTATCAGCTGATACTTCTGAAAATGTATTGACTCTGATTGGGATCGAACTGAGAACCTTTAGCACATGAAGCTGGGATTGAACCAACTACGCTACCGACCAATTTTTTTTCATCCAAATCACCGGTTGCTCTAATTTTGACCAAATAGCCAGCACAAGTAGAGCATGTATCGGAGCATGGATTTCCAAATCTAATATTAAAGTATTTATAAAATACACTTTTATACTTGGACAAAGAACACTTAACACATCCCTCACTAAAACATTCATGCCAGTAGCGCTCCCACATTACCGTACCTTTAAATTTAATTTGGGAGCTAAATAAGATCTGGTTGTTTGTCCCCGTGAATAGTGGGACTCTCGGTATTTGTACTTCAAAATATGTCTTTTTATATGTTGAGTTTGTTCATACAAACGCCTACCAACCCTTTTTTCAGTTGGCATTTCACCGTCTTTGTGAAACTGGTGAGCAATTCGATTTTCAGATACATTTTAAATACTTCTAAAGGTTTTAGCACATACCTCAATGTTCTCTCTATCTTCTTTTCTAACCAAATAAGTGATGGTTCTTGATCTTTTATGTTGCCTGTCAATAGCAGTTGTAGTGACCCTATTTGGATTTTTAATGAGTAAATACTTTAAAATAAACTTATCCTGATCAATCTTAGATTTATTAGAGTATAAAATCTCTATAAAATGTACCATGTCATCATGGGAAAGGCTTGCAGCATTACATTTACTCCGCTTATGATTTGGTTGAACATCTACACCTAACCCATGTGTACAGGCTATGTTTGGAAAATAGCCATTGTCAGCATACCTTAATCTTTTTGCTGGTGTTTCCTTTGTGCCAAGTTGCCGGTGTTTTCTCCCCCTTTATACTTCTAAAACAGGTGAAGTATAGTTACTCATTGCACGATCCACTAAACACTAAATTAAAATGGAAACTGGAAACATAAACAATAATAACACAATAGGTTATGTTACTGTCAATGTATGTAGCTGATGACAAAGGTAAAGACAAAACAAGATGGTGGAAGCAGTGGACCAGTAGTTACCAAAAGAAAAATACCTGATTGGCACAAATTCCCCACAGAGAATATGATAACTGTGGAAACATTTGTGGTACTGTTTTATTAAAAACTAGTTTTCTGTAGATACTGACTTTTATAAAAAATTGTTGGTTTATAATATCTTTAACTCTGTAAATACTGAGTTTTTTTTAATCAGACCTAACCATTCAAAACAACTGAGAGTCTACTATAGGACATGATATATAATTCAAAATGTAAAATTTTGTAGATACTGAGTTTTGTAAAAACGCCCCTCAATTATGCAATTAATTTTATGGCTATTAAAAATTTTACTTAACCTATGCAAAGGAATATCAAGTTTCAATTGACCTATAGTATCATGATGATTAATATTGGTTCCAAAATTGAATTCATATAAATTAGATTTAGTGTAAAATAAGACATGATAAATATGCAAGGAAACTGTCATTATTTTCAATTTAAAAAAAAGAGAAAGGCGATACTCCAAAAACAATTTAACAATCCATCTTAACAAATCGTACAGACTACTTTTCTTGCAAGATGAGAATTTCATGCATATAAGTTGAGTGGCCCCTTATCATCATAAGACCATATGCTAAATTGGATTGGAAAAATTCAAAGTATGCCATCCTTAAGTACTCATTATTGAAAATGTCCTTTAATTTCCAAATTAAATAACTTACCCTATAAATTTCTTGAAATGTGTCATCATATGTTCTTGCCACTTTAATTTTTAATCAATTTTGAAACCAGTAAGTAATGGGAAAACAGCAAAAACCACATATCATAAAAACCCTCCTAAGGTGTGTAGTCGTTGTATGGGTCAGTACTGGAGCAGAGTGCTGACAATCCAAAAGTCGGCGGCACGTCTACCCGGCACCAAATCTGACCACCGCTCTAAGGTTAATCAGGCGTTACTAATGTCACAACTTAACCCGGCACCGAGACAGTTTGAAGGTAGGGGAGCTGGGTTCCCCCTACACAACACCAAACATACGCCCCTCATTCTCTTCTTTCCCTCCCTCGAACCCTAGGCATCTCATCGCCCTAACTCCTTTGGCTGTGCTTTGCGATAATAATGAGCGGTGGATCCAGGAGTTATCTTCCCGCAATAGCAGTATTGCTTTACGTTTACGAATCTCACTTCTTCTCGTAGTTTAATGGAAATAACTGGCAGAAATGTATTTCCTATAATCTAGATATAATAGTTTTTTTAACGTATTAAGTGATTATCTAACCTAACCTAACCTAACCTAACCTAACCTAACCTAGGGGAAAGAGAAAGGAGGGGTTGGGAGGGGGTAGTGTAGGTGGAATGGGTAAGAGGGGTGGCTGGTGCCGGGTTGACATACTGTCATGGCGGCCAGTGAAAGGTCCAGTGCCGGGTTGACGTGTTTTTTTATAACATATAAAGCTTGGTGCCGGGTTGATGAACTCCCCAAAAGTCAGGTATAAGATCCCTAGCCAATCTTATAGTTGCAGACCAGCATTAAAATAGCTGAAAATAAAGACAGGCACAAATACGTATATTGAGGAATTGATACTACTTGTGGATAAGCTTGGACTCTCCAAGGAAACCCGACCACACAGCTGTAACAGCCGGAATGTATCCTTTTAAAAGCACATGTTAGGCACCGTACACTCTTCACAACAAGAAGCCTCCAACAATGGCTATACAGTCAGATCCCAACCACTTCAGTCAATTAACTGGACAGGCAATGAAGAGGAAACTTTATTATTGGCTGGCAGAAGATCAAGCATATACAGTTTAAGAATTCTATGAAGAAATCATATGTCTTTAATACTTAAAGACAGACAACACTTGACAATTGTGTAATTTTGTATTTGATGCATCTGGCTTCTTTGTTCATGTTAATGGAGAATTTCTAATTCTGATTTGTGTTGATTACAGTTGACTCAAGGCTTGAACACTAAAAAATACTAAGATTTGAAAGCAGGCTGGTTAGGTACCCAATAAAATCTATTAATTTATTTTATGACATTAGTATCTAAATTCAGGAAAATAAAGTGAATTATGGTACAAATAAAATGATTCCTACTGACAATCATTTGATTTATATTCTATCTTTGCAATCCCACAACTGCTCAAAATGCTTCACTATTTAACTTTCAGAAACGCCCCCACCTAGAGTTGTAGACTAGATATTACTGTATGACAAAATAAAACTTCCCATTACAAAAAACTTGAATGGGAGATAGGGATTATGGAAGTATAAGTGAGTGGAGTCATATATTGTACAATCTCAACCAGTATTGATAAGTTCCTGCCAATAAAGATTTTTTTAAAAGAAACCCGAACAAGTTACTTGAGCCACACATGAAATCCATATCTCACGGTTTGTCTTATAGTATTTATTGTTACTGACAATCACAATATGTTTGGTACCTACCGGACAAATAACACTTAGTTCAATACGACCAAAGGTTGGATATAGGTCACTGAATTCAGTCATATAAGTAAAACAAATTGTTATTTATGATGTTCTATAATGTTATCTTCAAATATAACGGGTATAAAATAAACAATTTCTGGGCTACATGTTAAAAAAAAGAGAAAAGTCTATTGCATTTTAAAAATACAAAACACCCATGGTTCAACTTTTACATACTGTACTGTACTGAATTTCAAATGTAGGCTTATCTATCCTCTAAAAATGCTTCAGTAAATACAGTAGAGAGCCGAGTATCCGAAGCAATCGGTGCATAAGGAGTTCAGATAATCGATTTTTCGGATAATCAAACCTGCACGAACCATGTGTAGACTTCAGCGTCCAAGCCCTGATTTTCTGCCATTTTCATAGGTTTTTTATGCAAGCTTCCATATTCACTGTCTAGTACACAAGCAAACGTTGTAATAGATTCACTGTTCTTTTTTAATGTCAGTTTCTGTTGAATTTCCGAAGCCAAACTTCCGAGCTGATCCACTTGCGCCTCTTTTTAATCGATCTACAATTTTAAAACTATCAAATTGAGCGAGAACAACACATTTACATTTTGTCGACATTGCTAGCAGTCACGCTGCACAATGAACAATAGCACACAGTTAAAACAACAGTGATTTCAGTGACATGAAATAAGGTTAGGTAGACATGGAACAGTTCGGTAGAATTGTGGACTTTATTGCGCGCTCCGGCCGGCCGGTTTTGTTATTATTTTCTGTTTGACCAGTTGTTAAATTTTGGCGTGATTCTGCCACCAACTTTCGGGTAATCGACTCTCTACTGTATATGTATTTAATTACAGTGCATTATTAAGGTTATTCAAGAGAAAGGTTTTGCTCATAAGAAATTTAAGCATTCAATTTTTTGAATTGACACTAACTAGTTTAGTGAGGATTCCTCGTCCATCGAAGAGTTTTTGCTGTGTTCAAAATTCGGTGAGTACTTCAAGTCTGTTAGTCAAACTTTTAATGATGAGCAATTGAATGCAGAACCTGACATTATATATCCACTTAAAACATGTAACATTTAAGTTATTTACATTCCCTTCATATCTGTTCACGCTATTCACTTCAATATGCAATCAAAAGTTTAAAGACATGCTCAGTGTCTAGTATTGATGATATTCCATCTTTTGTTACCAAAGGATTGTCTGAGATAACTTCCCCTCTGATAGCTTCACTATTCAACTGGAGTTTAGGAACTGGAAAGTTTCCCTTGGTCTGGAAAACCAATTCCAAAAAAAGACCAAGAAATCTGTCTAATTTTACATGCAATATCTGTTCTACGTGTAGTATTTAAGATATTTGAAATGGTTGTATATAGTTTCTTGTACAGAAGGGTCTGTCATCCCGTCTCTCCTTATCAGCATGGCTTCGAGAAAGATTATTTAACTGTTACTAATTTGTCCTCATTTCTTGCAGTCACTGGTCCTGCGGTCGAGCACAGGGTTGATACCATTTATTTAATTTTTCAGGAGGTGTTCGACAAGCTTCCTAAGTATATATTTTTAAAGAAACTTTCTCACTCCTTAGACCTTATTAAGTGGATAAAATGGGAATAAAATCTTACCTCTTAAATAGGACATTTAAAGTACAATTTGATGGTATGTATTCAGAGAACTTTGTTGCCAGTTCAGGATTAACACAAGGGTCTAACTTGGAACTTTTGTTGTTCTTGTTATTTATTAATGACATTACATCTTTCCTGAAATTTGCAGCACAGCTCTATGCCGACGATATTAAAATATGCATGCAGATTGCTAATACAAGAGACTATCTAGCTCTTCAATCTTGTATCGATTTGGCTGTGAGGTAGGCTAAAGACAATTACATACCGTTCAACCTTAGCAAAACAAATGGTGGTTTTGTTCACATGTCATTCTCCTTTCATGACATTAGTGGCAGTTTTGCAACCATTCAACACCTGCTTCACCGATTGAATGAAGACTAGCCAGTCTCCCTGTGAAGAGCACAATTTGCAATCATTAATTATGATGTTATCCAAAGTTTGAAATTCTACTCAGCAATCACAAAAATAATTATTTCCATTCCCCACACCTTTAAAGATATTACTTGATAGATAAGTGTTTTTATACTAAGCAGTCATATTTATAGTAATTAGTTAATTATATGCTAGTGTATTATTTACTGTATCCTAACCATTTGTTGTATATAATTTATTTAAGGAAATGGAATTTCTACAATGCTATTACACTCCAAGAAAAAAGTAATCTAGGAATGACAAAAAAAAGAAAATTACGTAGACAAACCCATTAAAATAGACAAAACAAACATTTAAGACAATTGTATGGCTGATAAAGATGTTGGTGAAACTGATTTTCAGTCAGATTAGGCCTAAATCATAACAAAAGTTTGGACACAGATAACTCTACTCAGATGGCTCACAGTATACGGGAAAATGTGCACACTGTTTAAGGAGTATGTAGGCAACACCTCTACTCGCTCGTGAATTTAGGATCCTATGTTGCCGTATTGAACAAGTATTAAATCTCAATTATTGTTATCAGCTGATATTTATTATTGTAATATTAGTTATTAATATGGTTAGATGATTGAGTTCAAATTGGCAACTGTAACAATTTTATTTTTTTAAATAAGTAGTAAATTAAATAAAATAAAAACTAGTTTGAATGTTATAGATACAGATATCTTTATTACATATGATAATCAACTATTAAGAGCATGGACAACATGTTAAGTTACATAGTTTATAACAAGCTATATCAGGGTTTAAAATTATGAGTTCACACCATGCGGGTGCACCACCAGTATATGAATTGAAAAATAATGAGATAGTTACAAAGGTAAGAATTTATTAAAATTTGTATACTAAGTCCCCAGATCTTTGAAAATTCTTAATTTGACATGTATATAAAAGATTTATGAATTTGGAAAAGAAATTTAGATTAAATATTGTTAAATTGGATTGGATGTTACTGTTGAAGTGTTCTTGACTCCTGAAGTTAGGTAGAAAATGGATAGAATTTGGATGGGTCTCATGAAGGTTTGTAGTTGTATCAAGGTCAAATCTTCTTTATCATAAAATGTATATATTATTAAATTACAACTTAAATTTTGTAGTTCAAAAGAAAAATATGAGTTCTAGGAAAGTGTTTGTTGACTTATTAAATATTTGTAACGCTTTTAACACTTCATAATTCACTAGGGATTAGGACCCTTATTCACTCGCTCTTGCTTTCACTATTTCAAAATGGAGGGAGAGTCTTTCTTCTTCCCATCGCTGGTTTGGGCACAAGAAGTCGATATTTTTGGTAATTGGCTAATTAGCATCCTATCTCATATGATTTTTATGTCGGCACTGGTGGCGCAGTGCTGTAACTCAGCTACTTGGGGACAAAGTGTTTGGGAGATTGTAGGCGATAAGTTCCATGCTCGGTTCTCTTAATACCGACACGGCGTCCACTCAATGGTTGTCATCAATATAGACACTACTAGAGAAGTCTGGAGTGTCCGTGTTGAATGGTAGTCAAGGTTCCGATGTTGTGTAGAGGAGAGAGAACTAAGTGTCAAACTTGTCAGTTAGCTGAAAATCAGACCAATATTACGTGGTTCGGATTCCACGTAAAGCTGTAGGTCCCATAGTTGCCCTGTCTATTGGGCTATAATAAATAGTCCTTTCTGAGCTAAGTCGAACTCAGATAGTAACAATGAGTACACTCGTTCATCTACACTCATCACACTCATTCACGCCTCATATTCGCCCATATCTCTACGATCGGCGTCTTAGAGATGAATAAGAATAATAATAAATTTGAAAAACGATAAATAGAAAATGCTTTGAAAAATTATAAATTAAATAGTTTGGTCTAATTTTTATATAATTCTGTACTTAAATGCTATAAATCAAGTTATATTTAATAAATAATTCTATTTTCTATCATTACAGTAGTATTTTCTGGTTTTGTACAACTTGTGAACAAAATAAAAATTAATTTATTGGACATAAAATCAGCTGTTTTATTTAAATAAGTATTCTGAGTGCGGTAAATGGCAGTGCTCTCAAATGGCGAAAATTGCAGGTGTAAGATTTACACAAATGGTGACGTTATGGCCAGATGTAAGATGGCGAGCAGTTGTCTGTCTAATGATAATACGTAAGAGAGAGAGAGAGAGAGAGAGAGAGATGTTTAAAATGAAAAATAAATAGTTCCTAGGTATTAAAATATGATGAATATGGTTTTAGTTTATTAATATTGAATTTGGAATGTAACAAACATCGTATCATTGATGAATTAAACAGGTAAACAGATTAAATATGTCCATAAGTAATTACGTTAAACTATAATCTTTTAAGTTTCATTAAATGTGATTTCTAATAAAATTCTGATATAAAGTTAAAAATTATGACTTAAGTTGGTGAATTAGAGTATTACTGAATTTAACAATGCTAGACTTAACAGTAGGTAAAAGCTGACAGAGCAAGACCCACTTTTCTGGCCTCTGATTGGTCGAGAGCGGTCACGTGACTTTTTCAAGATGGCGGCGCCCATGCTTCCCGCCAAAATTCCTAACCTCACTTTTCCCGATTTTCCCTTAAATTTCCCAAATTTCCCTCCAAATTCCCTTGTTATACTATATAAAATACACTCTTAACCTAACTTTTTCCATGTTATACTATATAAAATGCACTGTTAACCTTGTTATACTATATAAAATACACTCTTAACCTAACTTTTTCCATGTTATACTATATAAAATGAACTTTTTTTGTCCAATATGGCGTCTTTCCCTCCCACGCCAACTCACACCCCGTGGGAAAATTCCCTTCCTAAAATTCCCTCATCCAATATGGCGGCCTTTATACTATATAAAATGTACCTATATAAAATGTAAAAAGATGACGACCGGATCCAATATGGCGTCTTTCCCTCCCAAAATTCCCTCCTCAAAATTCCCTCCCAAAATTCCCTCATCCAATATGGCGGCCTTTATACTATATAAAATACACTATAATAAATGGCTAACGCGTCGGCTGCTGGTCTGGCGCGCATGCGCGGGAATTATCAACAGCTGTACTCTGTGGCAATATACACTATAACAAAATTAATTCTCTATGTGGCTGACGCGATCGCAGCGGACCTGGCGGCATCAGCTGTGCGCGGGTGACGCATGCGCATGGTTCAGATATGTCAACAGCGCTCCTAGCAGCGATTTCCTAAAACATAAATATATATATTAATCAAATTAGACAAAAAGCTATCAACCCTCCGTGGTCCAGTGGTTAGCGTACCCGACTTCAGTGTATAGATTAGTGTTTTTCTGTTTCAAAATCACAGTAGATAGTAAATGGGACTTTGTGAGTTAGAGTAAAGTTCGTAAAGGACATGTGAGTCGGATGCGGAGCCACTCGGACACAAGGTTGTTTTTTAATTCGATTGAATTGTGTTCAATTCATAACTAAATGACTTAAATTTCCACAGTAAAAAAATAACAAATGTCACAGCGCACCTGGTGGCAAAACTTGTAACTACTGTCCTAGCGTGTGCTCTGATCCAGTTTCCACACCACCCAAGAGGTAGGATCTCGGCGCGTTTTTTATTATAGTGAGTTTCCCCAGTAGGCCTAGTCTCACTAGCCGTAAGAACGGCTGTTTATTGTAACTTGCCCCAACCATCGCAAGCTACGGTGATAGCCACTCCATAACAAAATTGCTACCTCCCAGTATTATTTTTGTGTGTGTTTTTTTTTTTATACTTTTTTGGATCCCCTATAAGTCTAGCTGCCACTTTACTTGGAGAAGCCTTTCAATGTGACGCACAAACTTACAAAGGGCTTTTATTTTTATTATTTTTTTTTTTTTTTTTTTCTTGTTACTAAAATATCCCTTACACCCTGGACTTACAGAGTTTAAGCCAGCCATAGAGTGTTACACACATCCAAATACACGTACCGAACGAGGGCTCAGACTGCGACTCAAGGTCTTACGGGGATTAGCCCAGCCCCAAGCTGCAGGACCGCCTCAGGACTTATGCGTTTTACGGCTGTCTTAGAGAACAGTCGGGCGATTTTTTATTGAATTTGAGCCGCCCTTACCTCGACGTTACGGTTATTGCAATCTGTGCAAATACGCACACATTCACACAGAGCTAGGGATACGATAGTAACAATTTTTATCCAACTTTTTATAGTAAAACTGAGCACTTACTAAGGCGCACTTGCCATCACTAGCATGTTGCGATAAACAAGATAAAAACGTATACATGTCGGGAACTGTCCAAGACTCGTCGAGTTCCTGAACATTCCCGTGAAATTTGGAAAGAAATAGCTTTTTCTCCAACCCTTTGGTAATTTAC